>JAKELH010000099.1:0-214073 GCA_021525015.1 Lactarius pseudohatsudake
TTTTCTTAGCAGCAAGGGTGGGCCCATTCAAAAACATCGGCAGCTCTCCCCAGCAGCAAGGGTGGGCCCATCTGAGAGCATCGGCATCATTTCTTACCGGCAAGGGTGGGCCCATTCAAAAACATCGGCAGCTCTCTCTAGCAGCAAGGGTGGGCCCATCTGAGAGCATCTGTAACGTTTCGTCTGGGATGTGGACTCTGACTCATCGGTGATGACTTACGGGTGTCAGGAGTACTTAGTCATGGACTGCGCAGCATCAGTCAGCTGTAGGAATTAGCATGTGATTGTACGATATGACTCATTCCTAGTAGTAGTTGTATTAGGGTTTGCTCTACTTACGCTACTGGCTAGTTACGATCCAAGAGGAGCTTGAAAGCTGCCTCATACATGTATATAAGGACTCGCGCGAAGACCAGGATCCGCATCTTGGTCTTCTTCAATTACCACTACTTGTCTCGTCCTCTATACAAGGGATCTTCCCTTAGTGAGTCCGCTCGTCCGGCATATCCTTTGGATCCCCGTGACCCTTATCTGGCCTTCGGCTACCCACGTGTCTGACCAACCGTGAGGACAGTGAGCTATCCAGCAGGCGCGCTTTGCCACCAAGTATTCCTCTATCACAACGAACGCGTCTCCAAGCCATTCCATCAAATCTACGTCGTCGACCACGAATCGTGGGACAAACTCAGAGTCGTCCAGTCCCCGCCGATTGCCCTTCCGCCAGGAGAACCACTTCACGGATATTTGGGACCAGAGGACCGTCTATTCCCTCATCCCGTTGACATACATATTACCCCCGCGAACAGGAATTACTACCTACCAAGAGGATCAGCACATCAGCTCGCCTAAGTCAGGCAAACGTCCGTGGTAGACGTTACAGCATCGGCATCATTTCTTACCAGCAAGGGTGGGCCCATTCAAAAACATCGGCAGCTCTCTCTAGCAGCAAGGGTGGGCCCATCTGAGAGCATCGGCATCATTTCTTACCGGCAAGGGTCGGCCCATTCAAAAACATCGGCAGCTCTCCCCAGCAGCAAGGGTGGGCCCATCTGAGAGCATCGGCATCTTTTCTTAGCAGCAAGGGTGGGCCCATTCAAAAACATCGGCAGCTCTCCCCAGCAGCAAGGGTGGGCCCATCTGAGAGCATCGGCATCATTTCTTACCGGCAAGGGTGGGCCCATTCAAAAACATCGGCAGCTCTCTCTAGCAGCAAGGGTGGGCCCATCTGAGAGCATCGGCATCTTTTCTTACCGGCAAGGGTCGGCCCATTCAAAAACATCGGCAGCTCTCCCCAGCAGCAAGGGTGGGCCCATCTGAGAGCATCGGCATCATTTCTTACCGGCAAGGGTGGGCCCATTCAAAAACATCGGCAGCTCTCCCCAGCAGCAAGGGTGGGCCCATCTGAGAGCATCGGCATCTTTTCTTACCGGCAAGGGTGGGCCCATTCAAAAACATCGGCAGCTCTCCCCAGCAGCAAGGGTGGGCCCATCTGAGAGCATCAGCATCATTTCTTACCGGCAAGGGTGGGCCCATTCAAAAACATCGGCAGCTCTCCCCAGCAGCAAGGGTGGGCCCATCTGAGAGCATCGGCATCTTTTCCTAGAGGCAAGGGTGGGCCCATTCAAAAAAATCGGGAGCTTTCCCGAACAGCAAGGGTGGGCCCATTTGAGAGCATTGGCAGCATTCCCTGGCGGCAAGGGTGGGCCCATTCAAAAACATCGCCACCTTTCCCCAGCCAGCAGTAATGGTGGGCCCATTCGGCATGATTAGTGGTCTCTGCAGGTCACTTCAATGGGCCCATGTGAGTTTCTTTACAATTCCTCTTAATGGGCCCATGTGAGCATTTGCACTATATTTCTACAATGGGCCCACATGGGTTTTACCGATGTTTACGGTGCATTGTCACGTGGGTTCTGCCGACTACTTCGGTCTAGTCTTGCTACATGGGCTCTCTCATCATGATTTCATTTATCAAAGACAAGAGAATTCCTGCACAAACACTCTTCAATTTTTTTCAAACATCAATGTTGGTGGAGGCTCTAGGAAGATGGGTGTTTGGGACTACAACCCTGAAACACCTAGAGAAGAAATTACAATATATATGTATATTGTAATTTCTTCTCTAGGTGTTTCAGGGTTGTAGTCCCAAACACCCATCTTCCTAGAGCCTCCACCAACATTGATGTTTGAAAAAGATTGAAGAGTGTTTGTGCAGGAATTCTCTTGTCTTTGATAAATGAAATCATGATGAGATACTCCCTGATATCTTCCTCTGGCATTGACCAATCCATGTATGGGATGCAGTGGGGAGATACTATGGCCTTTTTGAGCTCATCAATAGAGTAAATGGGCTCTATTAAGTGACTTGCTGGGTAGCAGCACTGCACCCTTCAAACCCTGGGCCCAACACACCTTGCAACCTCCGCTAGCCAAAAGTCACTTGTTGAGTGCCTGGTTTCATGAGGCTAGTTCTGATTTACTCATAATGCAATGCCTGCCAAATAGGTTGACCTGGCTGAGGTAACAGTCTTACTGTCATTAACCCTTTGGACAAATCAGGACCCCGTGATATCATGTGCCTGGGCCCTGGCTTGGGTTCAGGGTTCACAGGCATAGTGTCCGTGACTCCACGTAGTGCCAAAGCTGCGTGGGCAATTCTCTACTTCACCTTTTATTTTTTATTTTTTTAAAAGAATTTCATTCTAGCTCCTCAACTATTTGAGTGCCAGGCATACGGCACGGCACGGCGTGGCGGGGCATGGCATGGAAAGCTGGCAAACTCACGGGGATGATCGATGACCCCGGATCGGATGAGTGCCTCTGGTTGTAAACGGTTGCCTATGCCGGTGCGTTGTTTCCAACGGGATTCTGCTATTCCCTCATGACACGACACTGATTTTCTAATCGACACCGTCTTCGGGTCGTCACATACAGTTCCCTTATAATTTTCGACTTCAACGACACTCACTGGCAATACACATAAAGAACTCAGAGTATACGTTCCCACCTGGCGACATGCCTCCCTTGCGTTCTCAGAAGAGAACGCGATCACAAGCCAAGTCTCTGGTATTATGTCGGCCATGTCAATTAGCGCTCTGCGCCACTCACGTAATTACCAGTGTCAATTTCAATGTTGAGCTCGCGGTGGGTGCATATCTTTGGTGGCGCCCAGTGTCAGTAAACGCCGGTTAGATCATGCACTCCCTTGTGAATATGGGGGAGCGGTTATGACATAAAATAGCTCATAGCCCCCACCGACCCCCCTCCTCCAAGTCTTTACCACAGCCGCCATACATAACAAAAGCAACATGAGCTCCACCTCTGCGACGGGAGCCGGCTCTTCTTGCTTCGGCCAGGGTGAAGGCCCACCTTCGCTCCCTCATTGATCTGTCGAAGAGTTGACGGATTGGTTTTCCTCGGAGCTACATGTACGTCCACACCCTGTTGATGTGCAGACTCGTGACTCGGACTCGGACTCGTGAGTTGATGATAACGAACACGTGATAGTTCTTCCTGAGCACAAATAACGTGTGCGTAACGGTTCCTACACAAGCTAGTAACTCCAACGGTTTGGAGCCCATCCTCGTCAACGATCATCGAGTCCACTCCGAAGGGATCAACACTTTTGCTACAGTCATCATCCCCTTTTCTGGCCTCGCCGTTCCAACCATGGTCAACCTCAGTCTTGTGCCATTGCACCTTGGGGGTCAGGTAAGACTCCTTATGTACCCCGTTTCTGCCTTATTGATTCAACACTCATATAGTATACACCCTCCCCAGACCAGGGCAGCGCGCGTTCATTCCCTCCATTACACCTGTCGGAGTCGTCCCAACCCGGGATGGCTCATCCTATGGCCGCGGATGACATTACGGTAGGCCCTCGTTATTTGGGGCACGCACCGCCTCTAGGTGGCTTCCCAATCGCCCCCCGAAACTCGGTTCCCCGGCCGCCAGAGGTACACTGTGACTATCAACCCTCCGGTGACAGCGGTATTACTCGAGAATCAATACCGGAGAGCACCCCCGTAGTAGTCACCGCCTCACCCGGGATGGCAGTGTACCCGCCTCCCTTCAATCAAGTTCCCGGGGTGTACTCAGACTACCTTGTCTCTGGCCATCTATCCTCATCCTCTCTGTTAAGCAATGGTGTCGTCCCCCCTGTCCACATATCCTACCAAATCGAAGGGAATGGGCTATCTACTCCGCGACAGCTTCTTGGTCAAAGCCACCAGGACATTCCAGCTTTATCTTCTACCGCTGGGCCTATTCGAGGTGTGGTAGACCAACACGCCTAAGCCGCTACCAGTGCACCGTATGTAACGCGACGTACGCCTGACTTTCGGGGTTCAACCGCCATTACAAGGACACACACTTGCCCTGGATTGCCTGTGATTTTTGCGACTCGAGTTCTCCTCGGGACGCAAATACTTGCTCACAAAGCACCTAGAGACACTTCTCCCTGAAGCTTAGTTACACCGAAGCAGGTATGTGGCCCTCCATCTCTCACCGCTTCGCTCATACTTCTCACAGCGGCTTAACGCTAGGATGCCCGCAGGACAATTATTCTCCCTTTTCTCGTCGTCATTACCCCAAAGGCCTGCTTTCTTTCGTACAGTATCACACATCTCTGTATACTACCTACACACACTTACTCCACAGCAGTGGAGCTGACTCGGCCTTTGACACTGCTGCATCCATTATATTTCTAAGTAACTGACTACTTTTTATTTATTTAAAAAAATGAGTAGTCACATTTATATGCCGCAATATAACAAAACCAAAGACGCGGTCACGAGATAATTTTTTTTTTTTTTTTTTTTGAATCCATTTTTGTGCGCCTGGGGGTAGAATACCCTATGTAGCACTACACAATCGTTGTATTACGCGTCCATGTTTCTCCGCTTCCCAATGGCCTCGCTTTAATATCATATGTCTCCCCCGTTCCCCGGATGGGGAACGGCATCGCTCCTTGTCAAGCATTGAGATTGGTGGGGCACTCGTGGCGCCGGGGCGTGAGGTGCAGGCGCGTTCGTCTTGGGCTGCGATAAGTTTGGCCGCTTCCTACGTCGTCTGCCTTTCTCTTTGTGTCTTGAGTGAACCTAGGTAAGTGGGTTCGGCAAGTTGTGGAGGTGTGTGGGCACGTCTTATGGTGATATGCGTGTTATGACGGTCGAGTTTGCTGATGTGCGTTGTTGCTGCCGCTTCCTCCCTGCGCTCCTCTCTCTCCTCTCATGTTTCCCCTCCAGTTCCCCTCCTGCGCGAATCTCCCTGTTTCATGAATGAATGTTATTACTTGAGCGACGGATTTTGAGTTTGAGATCAGCTTTGCATCGCGAGATAAATAACCAAGCGTGTATAAGGAGCTATTTGAATACTTAAGTGCTATGTGAGGCGTGCTAGTACGTTACTAGATAGACAATACTGTGTTGAGCGCGAGTGACTTGGTTCCCGCGCTCTCAGGCTCTCTCGCGCGCTCTGATAGCCATATTGTAAGCACTTGTAATTTTTGGTCGTGAGTACACACTCTGATGGCGTTTGCAAGTTCGTCTTCTGTCTGTCTGGTCTCAACAGGGTCACACCTGAATTCAACACGACTCCGAGCCTCTGGCCCGTCAGAATTGAATCGCCTGTGGCCCAGTTATATTACGAATGTTTGAGCAGGGAAGTGTGGTCCATGTTGACGATTAAGATTTAATATGGTGGTTTCTATGTGTTGTGATCACCTTGCTATTTGGATATGGCCCTGCTGCTCGCACAAGAAAGGTGATAGAAAGCTGTGTTGCACAAAAATAACTATATCACACAAGAGAGGTTGCGTCACAAGGTTGTGCTAAGTAGTGTGTGAGAATTAAGACGGCGGGGAGGACCCCGCCTTGTGCAATGAAGTGGGAGGGAGATGCAACAACCCTGACCCCCAATTGCGCTGTTACTAGTCGCAATGTGCTGTGAGCGGTCGTTAGGTGCTGACTGAATTCAGCCTCTCGCTCAGTGAACGTGAACTTGTCGACAAGGACGGAGTCTAAGAGATTATTAATCCCAGCGTAGATAAATAGGATCTGGATTGAAATAGAAGGGGCAAGTACTGACCGCGCTTGAATAACTGGACTAAGAGAAGGGGAGAGAGAGCAACACTCCACGCACCAAGGAGAGGACCAGGATGGGGGCGTGTGAACGAGCCAGGTGTCGAGGCACTGAGCCAGTCACAAGGGGAGCAGGAAAGGCGGTGGGGCAGCGGCAAAGGGGCGGCCAGTGCGATGAGGCAGTGGTGGGAGTGGGAGATGGAAAAAACGGCACCTCACACGTGAGGGCTAGGAGAGAGACACCAGGGGAGCATGAGAGTGGGGAGACGGAGAGGAGGGTGGGGCGAGGACAGATATGGCCATGCTTTGTACGTGACAACAGGAGAGGCGAGGGGGTGAGGGAGGCATGCAAGCGAGGGGGAGGAGGGCGATGGGCAGTGGTATACAGGAGGGCAGCGACGGGAAGATGATGAAGCTCAGAGGCAGATAGGATGTGTCACACGCGAGGGCAAGGAGAGGGGGGGGGATAGAGGAGGGGAGCAGGTGGGCGAGGGGGGAAGTGAGGACTGCGCCTAGCACGCGAGGGTGTAGAGGGGGAAGGTAAAGAGAGGGAGAGGACAGCTGCGAGAGAACAAGGAACATCGCAGGGATGGTGGGCAGGTAGGCAACAGCGTGCGTGCAAATACGAATACGCGGATAGAGGGGGATGGGGGAGAGGGGGATGAGGGGGAGGGTCCTGCCTTCCACGAAAAGGAAGGAAGGAAGGAAATGATAAGCCAAGGAGAGGACTAGTACATTGCGAGATGGACAGCAGAGTGCGAGGCAGGTGTGCAGAGGGTAGTGGACGAGCCCTGAGATCTGAGATCTGAGACAGTATGGCAAATGCGATGGAGCGGTGCGAACGCAGCGGAGTATGCCAAAGTAGAGCCAAAGGCCAAGGAGGGCCAAGGAAAAAAGAAGGGAATGCGTCTCCATAGATGTTGTGGATCAATACGGATCCATACCGAAATTTCCGTGCCCTGGCCTCAGATTTGGCGCGTCCCTACTTCCCTTACGTAACAGACTGAATCAAATCTTGAACTTGAATGTGTTGCCAGCTCTTTTAAAAAAATTCGCTCTACGAGTTGAAGACCGGTCTTCTGACTCATTTAGCACAACATACTGTATGTGCCGACCCTCGGCTAGGCTTATCTCGCGGCTGTGCCCTTTCAAATTTCAAAGACCACGTTGGTCGAGGATGGAAGCCCGGGCCGTGACCTCACTCCTAGCCAGTGTTCCCCATCATGCATCACGCAGCACCCCAACGTATTCCCGCGTGTCGACCCTTGCCACGCTTGCTAGAGAACACTTAACGTCCTGGGACCACGCCTCCCCCCCGCGCAGTCTTCCACATCACTACCATACTAACTCTCGTCGTTGGCATCACTAGCCTACCCACGTCTTGTGTCCGGGTACAACGCCTCGTCTCCCCCAGCTATGCGAGCCTCAAACTTCTGCAGCGGCACCCCGACATGCGGTCTCCCGATGCCTCGCTGACTCGGACATGGGAAACCATGCACCGTTATTTGCTGCATCACCACTGCAGCTGGCGATCACCTATGGTCGAATCTTCCAACGGGAACAGCACTTAGGCCCTGCTGACTTCACCACACTCAGGCTGTTGGTCGCGTGCGGTCGCATGAGCGTCAGAGTGATGCTGAGACCGCCACGTTAGGGTTCGATGCCCGGCCCAATGCCTGCTGCTGACATTGGTGCTGCCTTCAGGTATGCCATCGATGCCCACCGCGTGCTGCGCCCCGGTCGGCCTCGTGCCAGTGAACGCCTTGCGCTACACACCCTTGGCGTTTATACCACAGTCGCAGTGACACTGCCTTTGTGCATGACGCTGTCAACGCACTGGTGGGTCCTGTATCGCGCGCCCTATGCCACCTGCGCGACGGTACCCTTCCTTACCCTACAAGACAGGTCATTGTATACTTTTATAAACTTATTTGCGTTTTTATCACTACTAGTAGTACTAATGTACTTTATAACTTCTTTTAAACCCCACTCATTGTTCTCAGCTCTTGACTCAGCAGCCCTCATGAGCGCGAGGATACAATTGATAAACGCCTTCAAGTTATGAGAATAAAGTGCCCCATTTACAATATCCCATTCCCGTAGACCCCTTGGATGAACCCTGCATCAGCGAAATTATCGGTCCACTTCCTATGCACGAGCTCTAAAACGGAAGCAATAGGCAGCGGAACCGGACACCAATCAGACACAGTCATGGTTGTGACCATTGAGTTTGCGGTTCGCGTATTGAAGAGAAGGACAAATTTGAGGTCGGTGAGTAGAACGTGACGGCACTTCTCATCGCGGTATGCGATGGCCCACGTCCTTGTCTACGTTGACCTACTAGTAAATTCCAAGGGATCGCAACGCGATCTATGAGCGAGTTCAAATTGGACGTGATGGAAATACTATTCAGTAACCCCTTACTGTAACGCCGTCACTAGCGTTAGTCCGACTTGGACTTCGTAAGGGCGTAGAACGACTTAGCGGATACAGTGACTCGCGTAGTCACGTGATGATAGCACGCGGTCTAGTTAGACACACGGTTATAATAAGCACTAGGGCACGATCCACTAGGCGCGGTTGACGAGTAGCGACTTCCTCTACTAGAGGCAAGCGCACGAGGAGACGAGGCAAGAGGAGGAACTGAAGAAGAAGGCGAAACCGAATGACGATTCAAGAAGACCAAGATGGCTTATCTTGGTCTTTGCGAACTTCTATTTATACATGAAGGGGATGGCTTTAAAGCTCCCCTCTGAACCCCGAGACGAGTCGCGTAAGTAGCTCGAACCCTACTACGGCGATCCTAGGAATGAGTCATGGTACACTAGCATGTGATACCACGACCGCTGACTGATACTGTAAGTCCATGACCAATTACTGCTTACGAGGGAGTCACAACCGTATTCGTAAGTGTCCACGACAAGAACCGTTACACTTACTGTACTAAGGAGTCTGTGTAATGAATTAGCTCTTGGTTGTCGCGCGGTCCGCGGCGCATTTCAGCCAAGTTGTTGGACGGTGCCAACCTGATCATATTTTTCGTCGGTGGCCATCAGGTTCTGATCATCGGTCCCATAACTCTATCATGACTATGCTTACCATTACGTACTTGATTCGGTCAAGGTTGGTTCGAGTTGAACATACGTGGTGCGACGGCCACTTCACTCAGAACCTTGCTTAGGACAGTACGCTTTCAGCCTAACCAGTGTCAATCCAAAGTCCTCATGGCACGGTGGCAAATCAGCCACTGGCAGCTGTGTCAAGAAAGGAGCGAAAGGTTACCGGTTATCGGAGCGGAGTTTGAAATGCGAATTTGCTATTCGGTTAATGGCACTCAGGGAGAGGCACGCCAAGAGTACAAACTCCTAGCCCAGGCGTGCCTCCTCTGCATTATGGAGGGAAATCGCAGTGATAAGAGCATGAGCTGATCAAAAGAGCACCGAGAAACTCTTGTTATAGTTGTGCTTATTCAATGGATCTCGACCTACACCTACATCCATTGACATTTGTATTTTGGGTCATAATGGAATCGTGCCAAAAGTTTTTTTTGTTTAATTGTCATTGGTCTCATAGCCTAGTACGTGCGGTAGCATTCTAGTACGACGGCCCCCAATATATTGGATTCGGGCGCATGACTTGATGTCGGTAAGGGCGGATGAGGCCAACACAGACCTGGCCGGGGCAGTGTCAATTCACCAAATTCGAACTGGGGACCACATTCTAGGATCGGTTGTGAACAACACTTGGCTGGGAGCGTTGGCACGAGCAGGAGCTTCACAAAGTTGGTCAGGATACTGGGCCCGCACCGACTGAGGGCATCATGTACCTTACTACTGCTTGCATTTCTCAGTGCACATCTTCACCATCTCCCTCATCAGGCCACCGCTTAGAAGAAAAGGACACTCATCAGGGGTTTGGGGGTGGCTGCTATTGGAAGCGTCAACGAGAAGCGCGGACCGATGCGAAGGGGGGAGTCGTCAGTGAGTCCGAAAATACCTGATTCGTATTAGGTAAGTTCGTTACGTAGCCAAGGGGAGCTCATGAAATGTACAGGTGTTGAATCGCTTTTAACCGTAGACTATCTTGTAAATGCATCTTTCCCCTGGCCGAGGTGAGTATACGCTTCAATACTCACAAGAGTGACGCTGGCTGTGTAGTGCATGGTTCGCCATCGTGCTTCCATAGACATCGTCTAATGCCTAGTACTGGCTATGCTTGAACATTAAATTAGGTTGAGAGAGAGGGGAAAGGCGGAAAGGCTGTGTGGCAGCGGCAAAAGGGTGGTCAGTTCCATGAGAGGGTTACGGAGATGGGAGAGGGCAGGAAGGACGGCACGCCACATGCGAGGACTAGGAGAGGGGGCAGGGGCCTGGGAAAGTGGGGAGACAGTGAGGGCGGTGGGGCGATGACAGGGAGGAACATACTGTGTATGCGATAACAAGGAAGGGGGAGGACAACGGTGAGAGTGAGGGAGTGAGGATGGCGTGCAGGGATGCGCCTTGCAAGCAACGGTGAGGGCTCGGAGGGGAGGGGGAAGGGAGGGAGGGCGGAAAGGGTAGCGACAGAAAGGGGATTGTACCTCAGAGGCGGATAGGATGCGTCACGTGCGAGGGAGTGGGAGGCGAGTGGACGAGGGCACGCATGGAAGGAAGGCATGCAGGGGGCGGAGAGAACCGCGTGGTAGGAAAGAGGACCGCGAGGATAGTGGGGAAAGGGTAAGAGGGCCCTAGCCTGCTTGCAAGGGCTTGGACGGTGGGGGGAGGATGGGGCCGTGGGAAGAGGCTAGGGAAAGGGTGGGGAAGGCCCTGCCCTCCCCAAAGGGAGAGCAAGATGCGACAAGCCAGGGAGTGCACTAATAGATTGTGAATAGAGTGCGAGGTAGGCGAGCGTGCGAGAAAAGTGGATTACGAGATGGCAAGGCAAGCAACGGGGATAGTGAGGGCTGCAGATCGTGCCTAAGCTAGAAATGAGCCCATTAATGATCAACATGTCCAGCATGGGGGAGAGATAACCGAAATAGGCTCAACCCGCGAGAAGAAGAGGGGCAACAGATGGGCAGTCAGACGAATAAGTACTCCGGCTACATTGTGGGGCACGATTAGCCTGCAAAAGTGCCATCGATCACATCAGCAGCACCCCTCTCCCAAGTATGCGCATTGGCCTTTAGTTGGGCGCATCCCTATCTTGGACTTGAAACCTAAGAAACCTAAGAAGCAATACTATAACACAGGCAGACATCAAATGCAAGTGTTGCCTGGGGGTATTGCGTGTCCTTCTCAGGCCCACAATTTTCATGCCGGTTCCTAGGCCGCAGCCTCTTGGATTATTTCGATGTCAAACACGATGCATGACGCATGATGCGCCATGTCTTGAGATGTTCTTCAGGCGACAACAGGCCTAGGCATGTGATGTCGGCAACATCGGTGTTACAAGTGCGTGCATCACAGCATCAAACGACTCGACTGGAACAAAGCCATACCGGCATTTGCCAGCCACATGGCTCTGCCGCCGATGCCGCCTATTGCCTTTGTTTTTTGGAGAGCGTTGGAGAGCGTTTATGTCTCGGTAACTACTTTGTCCCTAATATAGCAAGAGATTTACCATCATCTAGCCCCGATGCCGCCTAGCGATCAGCTGCAAAACAGATAACGAAATCATGGCCCGAATCGGCCCGAATCAATAAGATTAGGAATGGCTCGGCCCGGCCAGACGCTACTCTGCCTCTCATTCACGACGTCCCACCGTGGAGAACGTTACTGTAAATGCCCAAGACATCCTGATGAACGAGTTGAGGGGTCCATTCTCTGCGAATACTAGACTCTTTGAATATACGTCGTGCGTCACCGGGCACAGGATAGTATGCCTTCAGACCCACTCCGAGCCTGTCATCCAGCATTTCTTAAGTAATGTCAACACTACGTGGATATAATATGAAAGCAGCAGTCTATATGTAGCTCTGCGGAATGAAGCGCCTTCCAAAAAAATAAAATATGAGAGCAGCCGTTGATATACGTTGATAGGCGGGGCATGGCACCATTATTGACATAATGCCCAGCCTCAGGCTGTCATCCCCACCCTCAACTTGAACATTCCCTTCTCCGTATCGATGTCATGCTGTTCTTGATGGCTGAACTATACGTCCTACTATATCAGGGTTCCCCTGTTTCCGTCCTCGCTGATAACCCTTTTTCTCTCTTTGGACAAGTCGGGATCTTAGGTAGTGTATCTGGCCTGCAGGCGCGGCGCCAAGGTGGCCTCCATGAATATACTCTACCAGCAATCTCATAGTACAGCCTGGCATGGCGTGGCACGGTACGGTAGGGCGCGGCACAGCAAACCGGCCAATGTGAGCACCTCCGATAAGGGTTGCCTATGTTCATCACGCGCGCTGGCAGCGCAGAGTATACGCTCTCAGTTGGTACCCTCTGTTCTGGGAAGGGGAGACAATCACGGAAGCACCAGCTGATCAAAAGAGCAGCTGTGTTACTACATGAATCGTGAAGATACAACGCGGCTGTCGCCGCACGCGAGTGAGACAGACCAAGTCTTCGGAGTGGTGTTGGATTGAACGAATTGCAAATGTACATCTTGACTGGTTTCACCTCCAATGCGGATACTCATTCGCTGCGGCGTGCTTTGATACCTTCCCCTTTTCTTTTTTTTTGAATCCATTTTTGTGCGCCTGAGAGGCCGTATACCTTCCTTCTTATAGGTTAGGTTGCGTCGTGGGTAATTGCAGCTCCACGGCGGCGGCGGTGCGGGGATCTGATACCTCGATTGGCGCCGCCAACATTTCATGTACTTAGAGCAGACACAACTGTCGTACGCACATCTTCTCACGCGGTCAAAATTAAACCACATCCTCGGTTCTTCGGTTTATTCCACGTAGGTCTTGTCATGCTCTTGGTCATAGACCCCAGCGTAAAACCGATTAATCGCGAATGATCCCGTTCACTTAGTGAGTGGGTGAAGATCGACGAACTTGGCTTTACGGTCCAGTGACTTCCTGCGCCGTTGCTATGAAAGTAACGGAAGTAGAAGTTCAATCCCTGCAAACTCGCCAACCCCTGATACCGCCGTAATGCATACGGCGCCAGCCATATGAAACATACATCTAATGGGCTCAACAAGGAACAGTATAATTGTGCCAGTCACGAGTTCGCACGCGATTGATTGGCCGCGCGCTTTCTCTCTCGGATGAACGGTCGCCTATTGGTACGTCTTTGGGTGAACGCAGTACGCCAAGTTTCCGGTAGAATGACCCGAACGCTCGTAACGTTGCACGACTCCCATGTGCAGTGCAGTGCTTCTTTTGCGCCCCTCACGTAACCACAGTTGCTTTTGCATTGGAGGCACCCAGTATACCTGTGAAATGAAGAACCAAGACACTCCTCTTTCGTGCGTATAGCAGAACCGATATATAGTAGCTAGGTCCTCATGGCCCTCAGCGACAGACCTCCGCCAAGTCTTCACCACTGCCATCATACATAACAAAAAAGTAACATGGCCTCGATCTCTACGACGGTAGCCGACCCTAGCCAGGGTGAAGGCCCTTCGCCCCCTCATCGATCTGTAGAAGAGTTGATGAACTGGTTTTCCTCGGAGTTAGATGTGCGTTCATATTTTTTAACCACGCAGGCTTTGATGATTTGATAGTGACGATGATGTTATAGTCCTTCCTGAGCACAAACAACCCGTGCGCATCACTAGTGGTTCCTACACAGGTGGGTAATGCCGAGGGCCCGGAGCCTGCACACGCCAACGACCATCAAGGCCAGCCTGAAGGGATTACCACTTTAGCTACGGTTATCATTCCCTTCTCTGGCCGCGCCATTTCAACCACGGTCATCCTCAGTCTTGTGCCGTTGCACCTTGTGGCCGGCCAGGTGAGACTGTGATTCCTTGTGTACCCCGCTACCCCCCTTATTGATGTGACACACATAGTACCCACCCACCTTGAACCCATCATTACCACCGGCCTCCCTGAACCAGGGCAGCGAACTTAGTCCATTCTTTCCATCACACCCACCACAGCCTTCCCACCTCTCGGTGGGTTATCCTATGACCAGGAATGATACCACAATTGACCCTCGTTATTTGGAATATGCACCGACTTCGGGTGGCTTCCAGATTGCTCCCCAAAACACAATCCCACGGCCAGAGGTACGCTATGACTATCAACTCCCCGGATACGGCGACCCCATCCAAGAACCGATACCGGAGTCCGGTATCCCCGCAGTCACCGCCTTACCCGGAGTGGCAGTGTATCCGTCACCCTTCAATCAAACTTTCGGGGCGTACCCTGTCTCTGGTCAACGTGACACCCTCTCATCCACTCCCGTACACCGTAGTGACATTCCCCCTGCCTGCACAGCCTTTCGAAGCGAAGGGAACGGACAATCTACTTCTCGACAACTTGGTCAATCTTACCAAGACACCCCAGGATTTTTTTATTCCGCTGGGCCGGTTCGAGATGCGGGGGGAGACCAACTTGAACACCCGAGCCGCCAGTCATACCGGTGCAGGGAATGTGATGCCAGCTACGTCCGGCTTTCGGGGCTCAACCGCCACTACAAAGACAAGCACACGGCCTGGATGGCCTGTCGCCATTGCAACTCCAAATTCTCCTTGGGACGCAAGTATAAATTTACAGAGCATCTTCAGACATGTCCTGGCACTTAATATACCCATAGTAGACGTTCCTTACGGCCAGGCCCTTTTACCCTACTTCCTTTCCATCATGTAATCCATCATGCAACAACTCTCTCTGTATTATGCACATACTGTGTAGCACCCGATCTCAGCCGCTCACACTGCTACCATCTATTCCTAAGATTTATATCCCTCGATAATAAATTAACATTCCCTGTCGGAAGGTATCTATATAATCTTGCAACTCGTGTCGGTTTGGTGGATCAGTGTATAAGAACGGACTTTGAAATTTGAAAGTCCTGTGCGCTTCCTCGTTTCTCTCTCGTAAGTTACTCGTAAAGACAGTGCATCTACCTCTGCTCTTCTGCATCCACTCGCTCCGGCTCTGGATGGATGTACACTCGCACAGGCCGCTTCTTAATAATACCTGCTTCTCCAACGGCAAATAATCTGGCATGCGCGTTCTACAGCTCTCGTACCCACTCCAGCTGACGCAAACACAGGGCTCACCACATATGGACTCCTGCACCTATGAAACCGGACAACGGCACTCGCAGCAGCTTAAGATGAAACGCCTGTCGCGCCTCCTCTCTAAGTACACTATGCAACTTGGCATTCAGTTCGTTTCTTCCTCTCCTAGCTGGGCTTCGTCACTATTTGGTAATGAATATTGTAAACGTGTTTGACGTCTGTTTAGAGGTTGCCCTTTTATTCGCTTTCTTCTTCACTTCCTCTGCCCTGCGACGAGCATGCTACCCTCTCTCCCATCTGCCATCTCCTCTTTACACATTGCTCAGCATCAACACCACGAACGAGAAACAAGCGAAAGTGCGTGTGAAACGTTGCCTTTACTTACCTTCACAGCATCATATCGCATCTCCAACTTCAGAGCCGTGCTCAAGACAATAAATGCAACGCGTACAACTTTTGTCAGGGCTCCACGAGAATTTCAAGGGCCGCGGATGCCCGACAATAACGTGCTCAATTTTATTGTATACTACAGTACTATCTGTACCTTGTGTATTACATCATCACTGAACAAACGGTACCATGACTTCCCTGCTATCGATAGTGCCAATAGTGTCATCGCTACGTCGATAAGCATTCAATGCATCCCTTGTCTGAGCAGAAAAAGCCATCAAGCAGTGCCTACTTGTGAGAGTGCGCATCTCAACAGCGTGGTAAGGGAGGGCTGTTGCCCCATCGGGCCCAGACCCGTAGCTCAGATCACTTGTGCCCCCGATTGTGCCATAGCGATGTTGACCAAATTTCCGTATATCAAGTCCATAACCTCCATTTCAATCAATGGGAACTAGACACAGCGGATATTTACAGGTCACTCTAAATCATACACAAAACGACAAATCCTTACATCTCGATCTGCCTTGCGATACTATGCGCCATGACGATATAGATGCACTCACCTTGGTTCGCCTTTGTGATGTCTTG
Source organism: Lactarius pseudohatsudake (assembly GCA_021525015.1). Taxonomy (NCBI): domain Eukaryota; kingdom Fungi; phylum Basidiomycota; class Agaricomycetes; order Russulales; family Russulaceae; genus Lactarius; species Lactarius pseudohatsudake. Next base: position 16,182 of record JAKELH010000099.1, read on the forward strand.
TGTAGTGCCACCCAGCCTGAGCTCGACGTGCCCGCCAAAGCGGTCTTCCGGTCCCGAAGAACGCTTGTCGAGCACACCCGTTATATCGTTCTTCCTATGACGGAAGAGGCATCGGTCAGTCGAAGACCACAACCACGATGACGATAACGAGCACGTACGACATCTAGGTAGGGCCTTTGTACAGCTCATAGTTTACCGCCTCAAGGTCCTTCAGGTTCCGAGTCACCTGCTTGTTGAGAACCATCTCATAGAAACCCGGCACGATGAACATACATTGAGGAACCAGCGAGGCCGAGACACAGCCGATGAACCCGAAATAATCGAGGTGCCCCGGGTTCACGCCAAGGGCCAGGTTGGTTTGTGGTGTGTACAGTAGTTGTCGTGAGCCGAGTACTCGAACAGGCCGTAGCTCTAGTTGGACATCTCATGCGAGAGGAGGAAGAACCACTCGCGGGAGACTGCCGCCATAGTCAAGCGCGTCCTCGCCTTCGAACTTTGACCATGAGCCGCTTGCGGAGGTCCTCCGGCCGGAGATGCATGATCACCACGAAGCTGGCATCGAAGACCCGCGGCGCACGTGTACGTCGCACTTGGCGTCAGCGATCAGGCCCATCGCCGGCTAGTTTCGGAAGCAAACGACCTTCCGCCGGTAGTCGCGCTTATTATACTGCGATGGCCTAAGGCAGCGCGTCCGCATCGAACGTCATCCCACGTGGTTGTGCGCATATTGTGGTTTACAAAGTAGATGTGCCGCGTCGACGTCATGCGCATTTCTGAACCCGATGGCAGCAGACCCAGCACGGTCATCTCCGGCGCCGAGACCGAGGTTCAGTTTTCGTACGCGTGCGATGGTCGACAAAATGATGAACGGCCATTAGGCGAGCGGCGCTCCTCCTCCCATCCGAGGGGCAGGCGAACGCCGACGTAGGTCACGGTGCCGCCTGCATTGGTTGTGTCCACAGATGGAGCGTGAGCAACGGGAATATGCGCCGACAGACTGGGGGTCGTTTGAGTACCCGTGCGGGCTGTATCAGAGCTCCAATACAGCAAGAGTGGGTGAACCCCTTCCAGCAGCGACTGGTGTGGGGGCGGGGCGAGAGCTGGAGCCAGCTGCTTCGTAGGGTGATGTGGAAGAAAGACGGGTTCGGGTGAATGCGCGCTGCGCTGGGACTTTAAGTTGGGGAATGCGAGCGGGTAATTCAACTGTCTGCGGTAGAGGTTGGTAACGCGTTGCTGGTATATACGTGCATATCGTTGACAGACTGGGGCGTAGATAAATAGGGTGGGTGGGGAGAGGGAGGAAAGCCAGAGAGAGGGCGGCAATATTTAGAGGGCGGCAAGAGCAGCGACAGGAAGAGGGTCGCAGCTCGGAGGCGGATAGGGTGGATCACTCGCAAGCACAAGAAGTAGGGAGGGAAACTAGGGAGAGGTATCGGGGGCGGTGAGGGAGGCGATGAGGGCGAGTAGTAGGACATGCGGCGACTCATACGCAAGGGAAGGCCGAAGGTGGCGAGGAGACGGTGGTGATGGGGCGGAAAGGGGGGGAGCAGCAAGTGACAGAGGAAGGGAGGTGGTAGGTGAGGAGGGCAAGTGAGGACTACGCCTGGCACACGATGGCGCAGAGAGGGGGAGCAGGCACGCAGAGGGAGAAGACGGCCAAGAGAGGGCTGGCCGCGAGGACGACGGGAGAGGGTAGTAGGAGGACTACAGCTTGCATGCGAGGGCGACAGAGGGAGGATAAGGAGAAGGGGGCTAGGGAGATGACGCCGAGGAGGGACCTTAAGGGAGCGCTAGCGTAAGACGTGACAAGCCAGAGGTAACCCTGTGGGAAGGTTACGAGACGGACCGGGAGAATGCGAGGTGGGCATCGTGCGTGCAGAGGTTACTGGCTGGGTACTGGTGGATGAGGCAAGGCTAGCGCAGCGGGGACAGAGTGAACGCAGCAGATCGTGCCAGGGCTAGAAGTGAGCGCTAGTGAGCGGAGAGATGTGCAGGAATCACTTGTAGCCCCAAACCGCAAGGAGGGGAGGAGCAACAAATGCTCCTCGGGTGTCTAGACGGCCAAGGGTCGGATACACACAAATGCCCTTGACATGTTGTGGGGCAATGCTTCGCGATAGATGTCGTTGAAAGTGCCCTCCATTGCCTCAGCTCCCGTACATTCCAAATTAGTTAATCCTGTGAATGCAAGTGTGAATGTATATATTAATCCACAACTTTTTAATAAAGAGTGTCTACCATAAATCCTGTGCCTTGGCCCCCAGGTTTGTCACGTCCTATCTTGAACTTGACCCTAGTAAGAAACTGATACAGTCAAATATGGGGATGAACACTATTATCAATCATATTATAACTACGACGGTATCAAGACACCTAACATTTACAGTAGGGTCGTATGATCCAGTAGTTCATCGTGCATTGACACGTACCACACTGGCAATCAAGCGCGGCTGGCCGGGCTTGGGGTCAAGCAGAGTTTCAATAGGATGCAGGGTAAGAGTAGGTAAAGACAGTATTCTGATTGATCTACATGGACAATCTTTCCTTCCTAAGTAGGTTATGTTGCGAGGTAATATAGTAGAGGTACACGTCACTCTAATTAGACACAGAACGACCAAATCCTTACATCTCCGTCATCGCTTCCTGATATAATTTTGTCCTCGCCGAGAGCGAGGCAGGTCACAGCACCAGTGTGACCGACGAGCGTCGACACGCACCGCCCATCATCGCGACTCCATATCTAAAATCGCATGACAATGTCTAATGAGGAAGAATATCGACGAGATGTGGCAAAAGCTTACTTTGATGGTTCGGTCGTGACTACCGCTGACGAGTCGCATCTTGTTACAAGCGACCGCCCACACGCCTTCGATATGCCCAAAGAGGGTGCGCGTTACTTTGCCCGTGTCGACGTCCCATAGTTTGACCGTGTTGTCCAGGCTGCCCGAAACGAGAAACAGCTGCAGTTGCTTCACCTCGCGGGGTGGCGTCTGCGCTCCGGTGACAGTCAGAGAGCTGGCGGTCGCTTCGGCCAGGCGGGTCGAGTCGTCGCTGGGGCGATCCGGTGTGATGTCCCCCGCACCGTGGCCCAAGTTGAGCGATAACAACCTGAGGCATTGAACCTGACCCATGTGTCCAGAAAACTGGCGGACGCATGTGCGCAGCGAGAGGTCCCAAAGCCGCACGGTACAGTCGTCTGACGCGGAAAACAACATTTTTCCTGGTGTGATATGTTGTGATGAGACATCGGGGGGCGGCAGCGGCGGCGTAGTGCCCGAGGAGACGTCCCAGAGGAGGACGGCATTGACCCAGTCTCGATGACCGCGTAGAGTGAAACATTCGCCGGTACGAAAGTTCCACACTTTGACGGTGGTGTCGACACTCCCACTGGCGAGTACGGTGGAGTCAAAGTTGAGGCAGACGACGCCTTCCGTATGACTCTCGAGTGTGCGGATACATTCCCCTGTGCGCCAGTTCCAGACCCGTAGCGTGTGATCCATGCTACCCGTAATGAGCTTAACCTCATCAAACTGAAGGGCACGCAAGACGCGAGTGTGACCCCGAAGGCAACGTATTTCCACCCCGGATTCGAGATTCCACACGCGGGCAGTGCGGTCATAAGAACCCGTGATGAGGACAGGAAAGGGAATGTGGGGAAGGGTTTCACTATATTGGAGGCACATGATACCATTGGTGTGACCTTTTAATGTCCGAACCGAGCATCGACCGCGCCGCCAATTACGCTCTATCTTCAAGCGCTCACAGTAGACATCTTTCCATGGGCGTGTGAGCGCCGCTTCAACGGGGAGGGGAAGTGTGAGAGGGGAAGGGGAAGTCGGGGGTGGAGAGGCCATACGTGTCTCTGCATGAGTGGACGGAGTAGGTACCAGCAGGGGGAGCAGGTGACCGGGGGTTGTGGGAGTTACGTAAGGAGAGGGTTCTGAATGGTGACGTTTCGAGACAGAGGAAGTGGTCGAATCGTCTTGCTTCCGTTTACCTTTCGAGGAAAAACTGCTAGCGCCAGCGGCTGGAGAAGGGGAAGGGGAAGTGGGGACGGCCAAGCGCCTTCGTTCAAGAATGGGAAGACCCCAACCGCACTTTTTACACTCAGTCCCAATGTGTTGTTCGCAAATCCCACGCCATAGTAAGTCGTCATCTGCCAAGGCCTTCCAATGACGCGATACTTGCGCAGCACGACATAAAGATATGGCGTCAAGATAGGCGAGAACTTTTAGAGTAACTTCGCGCGGAAAAACCGTAAAAGGGTCGATCCGAATAAGATGGCTGAGCGCGTCAGTCAGCAGAGAGAGCTGAGAGAAGCAGCACATGGTTAGGATGCCCCGCAGAATAAGTTCTCTGCGGGGATGTGGTGAGGACGAGAAGCTAGCCCATATTGCATTAATGGATTCTCGTTCTTCGAGTGGGAGGTTGTCGAGAGCCTAGGAGATGGTGGTGATGCTGTGAGCACTAGAGGGGGGCCGGGTCACGACAAGTGATAAAATAATGGGTGGTGACCTTGCATGGAACGTCGGAGAGGACGAGAAAGGGACAATAAAGCAAGGGAACGCACCTGCTGAAGCTTCAAATTGGTACCCTCATCGGCGATCCTCTGGTGTCGGACGCATAACTTACGAGAATTGGGCTGAGAGAGAACGGAAGGAGGAGAGGGAGAACCAGAAGGCCAACGCGGAGGAAAGGAAATAGGAGGAGGTAAAGAAGGTAACCGCGCTGGTGGGAGAGTGTCGCAGGAGTCCGAGTCTTGGTCTGGGGTGGACATTGGTTGGCGAGACGAGGCGAACAAGGTCAATTGGTTTTCGCAAAGTTTTAGGCGATATGGTCACATGATCGGTCTGACTATTAAATGACTTTGACTCGGATATCAATCACAATCCCCCACCCCTAACCCGTACCATACATAATACCAACATCCACACATGATCATTCAATCAAGCGTAATCCTCAGCTGCTCCAGCGGTATGGGTACAAAGTTGTTGATATCGATCGACCGTGACCGCAGCCCTTCCTCGCAGTGTGGCGGAACAAGCTTGTGGATCAGGTCTGGCCGCACCGAAAGCTCTGCAGATCATTCAGTTTCAACCAAATGCGACCGTTCGCTACTTGGCCCACGAACCTTCCCGCGTAAAGTCAAATAGCGGCGGAAACTCCTTGCCGTTCGGCATCTTGGCACCCTCGGCCCGCAGTTCATCAAAGAACGGGTGTACCATCGCTTCAACGGCACTCAACCGAACTTCCGGAGTATATTCCAGCAGCTTGGAGACCAGGTCAATTGCCTCTGGCGCCGTGCGTGGCCGGAACACCTGTGAAGATGTCAACATCCCGACATACCAAAAATAACAATGGAGCCGGACCTTCGAAAATGGATGGGGTTTAATTTGTGGGAACTTGTGTTCCATGTAGTTCGGGTTCATCGTTTTAATCTGCTCACGTGACGGGGTACCCAAAACCTTGATAATCTCCACCAACTGGTCAATCCCGCTTTCGCCTGGGAAAAGTGGTTGACCAAGCATCAGCTCAGCCATCACGCAACCAGTCGACCAGATGTCTACAACCAAGGCGATCAATGGAAGTCCGAGAGAAAGCGAAAAAGGGACGCACCGATATTTGTTGTGTAATTTGTTGCCCCAAAAATTAATTCTGGTGCACGATAGTAACGCGAACAGATGTAGCTGACGTTCGGCTCGCCTGCTACCAGGATTTTCGCTGAACCAAAGTCGCAGAGTTTGAGCACCCCAGTTGCTGGATTTAGAAGCAGGTTCTGGGGCTTGATGTCGCGGTGGCAGATCCCGACCGAGTGGATGTAAGCAAGAGAGCGGAGGAGCTGATACATATACAATTTGATTTGAAGCATCGGCATCGGTTGCTTGAGCTTGGCATAATGACGGCTTGCACGATACACAGTCTCTGGTACATATTCGAGAACTAGGTTGAGGTACACTTCATCTTTCTTTAATATTCGATCGCAGTACCCCAGTAAGTTGAGATTGGTATGACCATAACAGTGACACGGAGACACACCTTATCACCATTGGAATAAAAGAAGGCCTTCAAGTCGACCACATTTGGATGGGAAACGAGCCTCATGATCTGCAACTCACGATTCTGCACGCGGACGAGAACGGTTAATCAGTTGAAACCTTTTTTTTGGATCCACACGAGCCAAAAACAAGTGATGGCAAGGTTAAAGTGCTCACCTTGAATCGTTTGTCCTGCAAAACCTTCTTGATGGCAATGTCATCTCCGGTCTCAGGCTCAGACACGAGCTTGGCTTGAAATACGACGCCAAAAGAGCCATTGCCGATGACTTTGCAATTCGTGTAAGAAATATCACGAGTATCGCCAGTCTTGCCATCAGAGGCAACGACTTTGACCACCTTCCGCGGATCGTCGATGGCTGTTGTGACGATCACAACATTCCGCAGGGAATAGCGATAGTGCAAGTACGGAGTAGGGCGGAGGGGGATCGACAACGGATTTCGGGGAGTCAGGAGACGGAGTGGCCAAAAAAGGTATGAACACCCAATGTGCGAGCGGACGGAAAGAGAAACGGGAATGGGCATCTGTGCGCAAAGGATCCGGAACACGCACGATTTATCTTTACACCGTTGATTGGACCGTGTGTAGCCATTATAATAAATGACTTGAGGAAGCCGTGAGGACGAGGTGGAGGGTGGCGGAAGGTGGGGGTGAGTTTGTTTGAATCGGCCGAGAAGAGGTGGTTGTGATCGATAATGGAAAGAAGTACAGATGGACGGATTGAAATAATCGGGAGAACAAAGGAAATACGAGGCGGCTATCCGTAAGTCGACCGGCGTCGATGGGAGGAGACGGTGAGATTGAGCGGAGACAGGCGAAGGGAACAAGTCCTTGTGACCTTCCACAACAGCCTTACCACGTGTTTGGTTTTGATTGCTTCTTTCCCACGCTCGGTGTCTCCTTATCCCCGCGCTCAAATTTATTATAACCTTATAATTTATGGTTATCAAATAGTTATCTTCACTTGATTTGGAGGCCCGAAAAAGTACAAGGAGCGTCGTCAGTCCGCGAAGGATCGAGCCCGGTAGATGCACCCAGACCACGAGAAGAATCGTCCTAGCATTGAACACAAGCGCGAGGCGTTGGTAGAGCCACGATGCATCGCGACCATAACACGCCCTCGGCACTGTACACAAGTTAACCCTTATTTGTCGATGTCGGCATAACGCACATCACCACTGACATGGTAGAAGCCTCCTCGTTTGTTTGCCACAGCCAGAGCCCGGTGTTCCGAGATTAATCACTGATTAATGTGACGTGCTGTGAAGAATCGTCGATTTGATGGCGTCATTCTTGCGTTGTTAGCCCCAGATCGGAAAAGCAAGCTAGGAAAACATGCAGTTTGAAGAAGGGCGGGAGCCAGAATTGCCATGCTTCCTCTGTAGGGGAACAGACGAATGATTACCGTGACGGTGTTGGGTCTCGTGTCCGAGTCGCTGTCAGACCAACCTCTGAAGAAACTATCCGTTCCGATGCGTCAGTGACATGACTCACGTGGGGCAACAACAAAACAACGTACCTTGGAATTCGAACCACACGGTACGTCCACACAAAAATCCTCCCAAGCGACAGCTTGTTTTATTGCGGCTCTTTGGTTTGCTTCGTTCGATGAAGTGAGATATTCGCGGAGGTCGAAGGTGTCGAGAGAACCCTTCTCGAGGTCGTTATTACCATTTTTGCTGTCATATAAAATATATCAAACAGCAAGACATAATACGCCGTCTTCGCGCTTAATGTGGTCGATAATCGAGTGGCCAAGTGGCCGTGACTCCCCGCTTTGCCGTGTTCTGTCGTCCATTATCGATCCCAGTCAGAACCCCGTCTCGGATCTGGATACCGTTGGGTACCAAATGGTGCACCATAGGTGCGACTACAGTATGGGTTCTTTTGAAAGTAAGTGCTGAAATTAAGATCACATAATAACGAAAATCTTCTTCTTTCCTAGTACGGCACAGATCAACTATTCTTCGAATGAATGGATCGTGAACGCGCAGAACTGACAGACTGCAGACGCCGCTGCCTTAGCGCGTGCCGCGCCTCCTCCTCCTTCTCTGACAGCCGCGCCCAGCGGGCCACCAGGGCGCCACCTGACGAGCGCGACATATCTGACCCAACAGACGTCGCTGACGATGCAGAAGACGACGAGCCGCGCACGAGCCGGCGCACGCGGCGCGACCCGTGTTGCCCTTTCGTCGACTTGCTGCGCGCGCCGTTCGTGCGTGGTACCTGCGGCAGTGGGGGGAGATGCGGCAGGCGCGGCGGCACGAGAGACCCGCGGGGAGGCGGGGAACGCCGCACTAGGCAGAGGCTGGTCGGCGTTGGCGGCAGAGACCGGCCCGTGCGTCTAGTGACGTTGGTGGTGACGCTATGTAGCGACGGGGCGATGCGCGCGCCATTTGGTACCCCGCGGAGGATATGCACGATGCCCGCCCCTTCGCGCGTCTCCTCGAGCGTCCACGGTTTCGAAGTCACCGACATCGTAGATGCCCCGCGCGCGACTTCCGCATTGTAATACCCCATGTCGTAGGTGCTCGAACCGGGACGGGCGGGAGGAGCCAGCGTCGTGGATGCGAACATACCCAAGGCGTTCGCGATATTATTTCTCAGCGAGTCACGCCAGGCTTCGACCGCCCCTGGAATTGTATCCGGAGACTCGGCTGGCTTTCCAGAGGAACGCTCCAGGCGTTCCTTCCACCTATTACCGCTCAGCGGAGTTATCAGGTTCAGTGGACGTGGCGGAGGGAGCGGCGGAGGGCGGTTTGGCTCGGGCTGGAGCGGAGATTGTGTAAGTATCCAGGGCACGTCGAGCCCGGATCCATTCAGGCTCAAGTACCGTGGCTTAGACATCAGGCTTGACTCGCGCGGCGTGCCGACGTCATCAAGCGCTGTTGGCGGCCGACTGGACTCGTCGCCAGAAGTATGTATGTCGCCAGCGACGAGGTTGGCGACGTGCAATGAGCCAATGTCCTGCATGGCTCCAGGAACACTCGTATCGGAATGACGCAGTTTCAACGGTAGCGGGCGAACTGTCGGGTATGGTCCGCGCGTAAATGGACTGAAGGCCGCCGGCGCCGGAAGGTGTAGGTCGTGGCTAGCTGTCCTATATGACGACAGAAGGTCGCTCGTGCTGCGTCTCAGCCCATCGACGGCCGATTGCTGCCACAAATATGTAGAATCTCCAGAAGATGAAATGGCATCTTCGGGAAATTTGTAACTCTCCGTTCGTCCCCATCTCCAACCCGAGTCCCAGGGATGTCTGCGCGCCCTAGAGCGCATGCGAAGCCACCAGGAAAACAGAGTGATGATTGTTGCAGCTCCGGAGATGCTGAGCAACGCGATCCAAGCCCAAAAAGAGGCGCCATGCCCGTTGTCAGATCTGATCGCCGGAGCTGGTACGACAGTCGATACGGACGGCAACATGGAAGACATCACGCTAGAGGACAGTGAGGTCGTGGTCGTTGATGTTGGTAGGAGGGAGCTGGTTAGAGATGACCAAGCTCTGTCCGACAGAGAGGTAGTCGACTACGACAACTGTTCAACTAGATGAGTGGAGAATACGTTCAGACTTACAACAGAGATATCCACCGATGGCTATTGCTAAGTCAGCTCGCTGCTCAACGAGGACAAAGGATAGGAGGCGCACTTGTACTGAAGCAGAAATAGATGCCAGGACAGACAAGGATGAAGCCGACAACGCAGAAGAACCCGCCGACATGCCCGGGGGTGTAGTAGAAGGTGAGGGTGAGGACGCGACGACAGCACTCTGAGCGGTTGCGGATGCAGAGAAGGGAGGTGTACTGGGAGTGCTCTGAGATATTGGCGGAGACCTATCATGAGCTTGCCCTGGTATGGCCTGGGGTACCTGACCGTTCCCGACGGCCTCGTAACCTGGACCTAGAACAAAGGTATCACTTCCGCTAGAAGACTCGACGCCTAGAGGCACTACGTCGTGCGGTTCGTTATCATCGCGAGGGAACGTGAACATAATAGATACAAGAGGAAAAATGCGCCTAGCGCAACAGGGGTATAACGAGCGCTTCCAGAGCAGAGAGAAATTGACAAGATGGTAGCAAGGTACATGTTTATGGTTGCAAAGATAGAAAAACTGTTGGCCCAGAACCAAATTTTGGATCTTGGTCGAGTCGCAAGATCCTGCGCGCAGCAAGTCTGAGTCTGAGCGTGAGACAGGTGAATGAAGCGCCCGGCCCGTGCCGACTCGAGTTCTCGACCACTTCTGCAGCAAGGCCTGAAGTGCCCGAAAAGACAGGAATATCCAAAGCCACGGAGTTTCTCCTCGTTCAGATCGACTCTGAGTCAAATTTCCTAGGACCGTCAGCCGCGAGCCAATCCAGACTCTGCCCGATTGAGGCCACAGCGACTCGAGGCCCCAAATGCCAGTGAGGTTTGCCGAGTATCATGTCCCTGGGTCAGAAAACACGTACTACATCCCTAATTTTGTGACGGAGGATGAAGAGGTCTTCTTACTGCGCAAAGTTAGCCAGTTGTCCCCCCTCACAAGATCGTTGATCACGATCAGACACATTGTAGATTCAGGAAACCCCTCAACTGAAGTGGAAACAACTTTCAAATCGGAGGTATATTTCATCGATCCACTACCCCGGAGGTGCATTTCAACGATTGTATTTCAGGTTACAAATATGGGGTGTGTCTTGAGCCACATCGCGCACCGTTGTTGTTGCTCCCCACCTCCCAATTACAGGACACGCCAGCTAATCTATCTCCCTGACTGCACACAGGTGGAGACTTGACAGCGAAAAATGTAATGATCGTGCAGCCCCTTCCGCCATTCATATGCGACTAGTGAGTTTGGCACCCCACATCGCCCCTGTCGCGTGCATCCCATCCGTTCCATTATCAACAACTGACTAGAATCTTGTGACGAGCCCTGATCTTATATCGCGCATCGCCTCAACGGGGGCATTTGACGACTCTCCGCACCAGCGGCCGAACCACATCATACTGAACGAGGTGCGTGCCCATGTGCTTAATCAACGCCCGCTGACGGATGTCGGCGTCGGGGCTGGCGCGCAATTCCGCCGCAGTACCACCCTGGCCAGGGCATCATGGTTCGTAACCTTCATCCCTCCCCAATCCCATCGCTTATGAGAGCAATGCGACTATTCTCCCCAACAGCCACACCAGGACGGACCCGCATACCATCCAGTCGTCGCAACGCTCTCGCTCGGGAGTCACACAGTGATGCACTACTATGACCTACCCGCGCGGGAGCCTGTACTCTCACTTCTCCTAGAGCCCCGCAGCCTTGTCATCACGGCGCAGGAGCAGTACATCGCGCACGCGCATGGTATCGACTCTGTTACTGGGGATCGCGTGGGGGATTTTGTGTGGGCTAACGCGGAAATGGTGGGAAGGGGACTAGGAGGGAGAGGTGAAGATGCAGCAGGCCCAAGCCTCCCGACGGAGGGGGAGGTGCTGCTGCGTGGGACACGGTACAGTCTGACGTTCCGGGATGTCGCCCGCGTGATGAACGTAGGGGGTGCAGCACCCACCAGGTAGAAAAGGTAAGTCAAGACCCGCAGTGCGCGACAATTTATAACCACATGTCATTGAAGTATTCTTGAATGACTCTTTTCACGCGGTCATCGGGTCCGTCTTCTCTTGTCGTCACTGCTGCGCGTGAGATGCACGGTCGTAAGTAGTTTGGTCAGGATCGGCCACTCCAACTCACTCAGAGAGCCTAAAACAGAAAGCTATTTGATTCAGAACACACGCAGTAAATCGGGCGGCGATACGAGTAAGTCATGTGCCGCTCTTCCGCTTCCGAGTCTGCTCGGTGCTTATACTCCGATCATCAAGGCTTTGATGTCAGCTAGTTGCAGATCGGGTAACCCGTAACGCAGACGACGGTTGTATCGTGGTTTCTCCGCAACTGAGTCACGGGTGCTACTGTACAGACTCACAGCTTCAGCCATTACAGATATTTCAGTGGCAAGTCTACCGCTAAGGCACACACGTCAGCTACTTACCACGGCAGCAATAGAGACTGTTGCATTGTCGCATGTCATGTATACAGTGCTCACCGCCGAGTGCTCGGCAGATGCCAAAATCTTAATTCAGATAGACAGTTTCCGTTCCCTCCCCTGCTAAAAATCACAATATTGTATCTATCTGATATCAGTAGCAGTAGGCGGCGACCAATGCCGCTACAGTACTGGACTGTATTGGGAGTCAGGGTTGAGGATATCTGCTTACCCCACATATTTGACTTTGCGGAGCCGCCTGCGAAGAAAGACATCTGGCTGTACAGTGGCACCCCGAATTGAGGAAGTAAGATCAAAGCCCACGCAGCTCTCGGCGCTCACACATCACGGTCTCCATGCAATGCCGAGTTTTTGTCCCATATTGTCAGTGAACGGATGCGCCAATTTGGGTCCCGAGTGGTTCCGGTATCTTTCGGGTCCGAGTCACTTGATTGATTGATGATTGTCAGCGTCCGGGTCCGACTATGGTAAGTAGTAAAGGTAACCCTTGGAGTAGAGGATGCCGTGCTTATATAATGCCAAGAGACTAAATGACGCTGGACGTTGGCAGCCTTGCCGGCCGCTATTCCATCCCATCCTCGACTGATCCCATACGGTTTCCTCTCCCATATATCTCTTGCAATCTACTATTTGAAACTAGCTATCTTTTTTGTTGCTTGATTTGACCACGAACTTCGAGACACGGACCTGGATTCATTGCAAGCCTGATTTCCATACAAAGAGGCCAGTGGTTATTTGGCTCCAGCACCAACGCCGTTGTCTTGAAAACGTCACTTTACCTCTCTGCTCTCGGAACGCACCCGGCCATTGGAATATTGCACTATATTGGTGCGATTTGCTTTTATAGTTACCTTCCCGACTAGCTGATATTACAAGCAGCCGTATGTTCGCGACCCTTTCTTCTTTTCTCCCATCGGCCCTACAGAGCTCCCCCAACCCTAGTAACGGAACGAGCAAAGACGCGCCAACTGTCAATGTTGAGGAACAGCCAAGCAAGCTGGTAGGCGTGGATGAAGTCGGTATTAAAAAGAAAGAGAGGAGAACCAATAATGAAGTATGTCTGTAATACCTAACGGATCTGTCGGTTGCCCGACCTCACCCCCTTTTTACACCCAGTCCTTCATAGTCGTCCGACCTCCACCCGCCAAGTCAAATCATCCCTTGAATTTACAGGTTCAGCTTGTCCCTCCTCAATCTCGTGACCGTGATCGCTCCCGCTCCATGGATGTATCTACATCATCCCAGGAACACGATGGGACCACGCTCAGTCGTACCACCTCAAATAGATCTGATGTTTCGATGTACTCTGCTTATTCTTCTGTTACTTCGTTTTCCTCTGTCACTTCGACATCTACGACATCATCTCGAAGGATGATTATTCCCCTCTATAACCTCCAAGCACACAACGTCATGACCAATGTCATTGTTGACGCCGGAACTGACGCAAAAGTAGCCAAGTTCCAGAAACGCGGCTTGGAGGTCCTGGGTCTCGCTGTGCTCGAGCCCGTCGAAGTTTTCGGCTCTCACCCGGCGTCTCTCTCTCTATTCCCCCCATCTAGTAACCGAACCAGTATCGACGAACACCACGACCTTATTTTACATGCCGCGCCTCGGCCTGGTGGACCCGATGGTGTGCATACACCTGCGTCATCTGCTCTTTCACTTTCATCTGGGGGGGCGGATCCTGTGTCCCCGCCTCCGTCTACATTCACGCGCCCAGATAAAAACTCGACTCCGACCAACGGTCCGAAGAAGATATTTGGCAAGATATTCAAGAAGAAGGACAACCAACCTCCACCGCCCTCACCTTCACCTTCATCATCTCCCACAAACAACATTTTCCGCGCCGCACGCCCTTCGACAGGGCAGTCTTTAGTCGTACCCTCACAAAGGAACCCGACGAAGCGAAATTCGTGGCTCGGATCAATCGGCCCACCACCCTCCGGCCCGTACCATCCCGAGCCGTCTCCTACTCCTCCCAGTCATCTATCCAGCATTCCAGCAAGTTTGCATTTGCAGCCGGCGGTCCTGGGAATCCACCCTTCGTGTAGCTCTCCCTCGTACCCTCCACACGGCAGACCACACAGCTATACGTGGATTGTGCGCAAGTGGATCAAGGGGTCTAACGAAAGTCTTCTGAGTAACGTGATCGGAAACATGAACCCCCTCAGCCTCTCAGAGGAACGGCGATACTCGCGCCCACCGCCAGAAGAAGGTGCTGTGGAGGTGCAATTCATATGGACCCGCGGTAAGAAAAAACGCCGGCTGCGCGAGGGCAGTCAACAGGTCAGCACATCGGGCCATCGGACGAATACTGTCAGCCCGCCGAAGACCGGCTCTGCATCGTCGCTACATCGCTCCGGGACGGTCGAAAAGCGGACTTCTGCCGCTGAAAAGCGACTATCTGCGACGTCGGGCATCAGCGTGTCAACAGGGAGCGAAGCCGGAAGTGCGACGGGGCGTGGGCGGGGCGACGACACCGGGGAACTGAGCGACCCTGAGGACTCAGAGACCCCTTGGACATGCACACTTGTTGTGTCCCGGCTCGGCAGCAGCAGCGCCTTGCCAGCGCGGGGCTCGCCTGACGGCAGTGGAGGGAGCGACGGTGCTGCAACGGTGCGCGTGCGTGTCGCGACGTTCTCACCGACACCCCACCACCCGAAAGTCGTCGCATTGCTCAAAGTGCCGTTCCCACTGCCGGACATTATTATCGACCGGATGCAGGTGTGCCGCCGCGCGGTGAGCGCGCAGGGTATCGCCCGGCCGAGCTGGAACACAGATCCGCCGGAAGGGCTCGTTCTGACCGCGGAGGAGATTAAGGACATCGTTTCGTCGACCGGGTTGTGGCTCGTCGTGCGGGAGAATATTGGGGGCGTCGGGAAGGTCAGCAGGAAGGGGGATGGGTGGCGTATCCGCGCATAACCTAGATGGATGCCGCAGTACATGTGTCTGCATTTCAGGGCACGGGAGTTGGGAAGGTGTTTACATTGCAAGGTGTTTAATTCGAGTAAGAACTATTTATTTTACCCCTCCCTATCGCTTTTTGTGTTGCTTCGACGATTCCCCCCCATAGTACGCCACCTGCTTTCGTGGAGACTACCATTTATTGGTTGGAGTTGAATATGATGTATGATGCATGTGATGGTCGAGGTGGTGCGACTTACTGCAGAGATACCGATCGATTCTGCTTTTTCAGAGTCTCAAGAAAATCTTTGTTGGACGACTGAGGTAAGCTAACATTATCGATCAAGTCAAGTCTAGATCAAATCGAGTACAACTACCAGGCAGCCCCTTTACGCCTGTATGGATGGCAAGGATGAGCCCACAGAGGTCGAGGAACAGTTGACAAAAGCCTTGGTGGAGCCTGAAACGGAGTTCCACCAAGGCTCCCGTCAACTGTTCGTTCGGTTTGAATAAAATACTGGTGGAGCCCAAAACAGAGCTCAACCAGCCGAGGCTCCTGTCAACTGTTAATTGATCTATACCGTCGAAAATGGTCGGGAACAGGCCAGCGTTCCGTTTATCTAGCCTCGTGAAACCAGGCACTTCGACAAGCGACTTTCGGGTAGCGGAGGTTGCAATATGTCGGGGTTTGAAGGGTGCTGCTACCCGAGTCACTTGTCTAGAGCCTGGGCACACTGGTAGTGAGATCGTCGAAATGGGCCGTGAGAAATTCGACTTGTATGATTTTTTGGTTTACTCGACAATGATGAAAACGAATTTGCTCACAAGTGGTATCACTGGTATCACCCCTCATGAATGAATGGTTTGGACATGTTAACTAAAGTATGTACCTCGCAGTCTATACCAAAATTTAGCAGAATAAGTCGGATTCGTCACCGTCATCGTCTGAGTTGTCCGTCCTACCCCCTTCATCCAGGGCTTCCACACGCTCTTACAAATGCGCGTCCATCTCGAGGTCGACGCCATCAGCTGTCTGTAAGCTCAGGACTAGCTGGGTGTCATCAAGGGACTGTTCAAGTTCTTCGTCAAGTTCGCGTTCTTCGCTGTTGAGTGCCGGGCCATCATATCATCCTCGCTTAGAGGGAATTCTGCAACTATACACGATTAGTGATGTGCAGGGCCGGGTTGGGCTCAAAAGCCCGGTCGTCGTCGTCGGCGCGTGGTTGGCATCACTGCCGTCATCGTGTTGTCGTCGTCTTCGCCTTCGTCGCCTTGTGCCTTGTGTTGCCGTGGTCGTGGTTGTAGTTGCTCAGTCGCGGTCGAAGTCGCTATGTCACGGTCGTGGTCATTGTTGACATGTCGCAGTCGTCACTACCTTGCTGCCATTGCTGTAGTAGCCTAACCGTCGTCGTCGTTTGCAACTGGCATCGTGGCGGGACTTGTGCGCCGTGTCGAGTTGATGTTGCGGCGGGATTCCGTGTGGCGTCGTGGGTGCTTGCATCGCCATGTTGTGATGGCGTCGCGCGGCGTGGCATTGTGACGGGTCTTGCGCGCCGTGAAGGGGTGGTGGCGGCGGCGGACTCCTGTGTGACGAAGGGTGAATGCGGCGGGCACAGGCTTGAAGTGGCGACGGTAGGGGTGCGGCGCGGCAGGCACATGCTGGGATGGAGTCATGGAGGAAGAAGCCCAGACTAAAGCAGTGAGCGACATAGGTGAGAAACAAGACGAAACCAAAAAGGAAAATAAAAATAAAACATATCTTGACCCCTGGGCTGAAGCACAGCTCGTCATTTCTGCGTCTTCACGAGTGCTGCAGTTGCAGGGAATAGTGGGGGCGGGTAAAGGAAGGCGGCAGAGAGACAAGGCCTGATCATGAGTGGCTGATGCGTTTGAGGGCAAATAGCGAACTTGGGCGTGCATTTTTGCAGGAAATGTTGTGCCGACTAGTGGCTGTATGCTACAGCATCGTTGGAGTGTATCGATCATGCAATTGAACTGCCGGAGAGGGGACTTTGCACCCCAAGTCAACACAGTGTAGCCGGTCTCCGAGGTGCGGCCAAAGACTTGTTCATAGACGTCCCTAGTAAGCATTTGATGTCCTTGGTGAGATCAGCTTCTTGGAGAACCAACTGCGTACTCCATCTGATCGACTCAGCCAAAGAAGCGTGGCAAGGAATTGGCTAGTAATACTAATCTGCACCGCAGACAGATCTTCCGAGGTCAACCCCAGTGAAAAAAGACTACGCTCGCAGGTCACATGTCACATGTGACCCTCCACTTCTTTCCAAGGATGATGACGAGAACGAAGGAGCCTACATTTTCGTTCAAGCGACATCATGTCAACGCAGGTCCTTTTTACTGTTTTCCTAAACCCTGCACCACGTTTGTTTTGATGTTCTAACCCTTTTCATTGTCTCACGCACTCTTTCAGAACCCGTCGTCCCATGCTGTGATGTCTGTGACCCCAACCTGGTTCGACTGGTTCTCAGGACGATCGGACAGCGTCTCACGAACGATATCTTCGCGGAAGGAGTCAGGTGCGAGTGGTTCTCGAACTAGACTTACGATGCGTATTAAATGTGTTTCGGTAGATTCGGTGGACTGGATTCATCCAAAGCGCCCGGGAACTCATTCGCGAAGACGTCGTAGTAGGCAGCGGGATCAAGATCAGAAGCTGCGGATGGCCAGAGGCAGCCCCGCATGTGGAGACGTTGGCAAGCAAGCCGCATTTGCGCAGACTCAGACATACGCGTAAGCACACCTCGAGTTATTAACCGCATTTACCAGTCCTGCAGCAACATGTGTGACAGCGGCGGTGCGAGAAAAGCACGTGTGTGACAGGAGCAGCGTACATCAAGAGGCACAAAGCGCAGACCCGACCGCGAGCATGCCACGGTCGGTGGCGGCTCATATGTCACATACAGACCACGGAAGACATTACGCATTGACAACAGGGATTACAGGTTCCGCAGCAGCGTGCACGGAGAAACGCGACGAGGTTCTTCCAAGAGCAACTCCCAACACGAAGAGGACACAAGAACGAGGTCCAGCGGCGGTGCAACATGCGTGTGCACGTTCGCGGCACATCTCAAGGTCGACAATCACTACTAGTACAGGCGAAGATGTTTATAGTACCAGCGGCAACGTGCGTGGTAGACCAACTCAGTCAAGAGTGGCACACACCAAGAACCGAAGCCCCCAAGTATAAGAGCAATAGCGACAGTGCCACTTGCACGCGGATGCCCGCGGCACGTTCACAGCTTGGAAATAGAATTAAGCACTTGTGGTGACGTTTACAGAACATGCAGTAACGTGCGCGATGCCAGCAGTTCGGCAGCAATGCGCGATGAGGAGCATCACAAGTCCAAGTACAGTGGCAATAGCGCCGGTGTCGCGCGAACTTTTGCAACTCGTGCAGAGGTTCAGTTCGGTTCTAGGCATCAAGAGCAACATTTCCAAGCTTCGCAAACATGCGCACAACAAGTGCGACTTCACGTTGGGAGAAGAGTGCTAGTCGGCAATGCGTCTCAAGTCCAAGCACACTGGCAGCTGTGCTGCAATCACGCTACCTTCGGTGACTTGGCTAGGCGTTAAGGACAACGCTACGTACCAGCGCACGCATTTATGACCTCCATGTCAATGCGCCCAACGAAGGCAAGCTGAAGAGCATCTCAATTTTCTGATTTTCTCACTTTATTAACCTCAATCGAACTTTGCATGTATTCTACTTTGTTTTACTGGGTTATACATCACATTTCCCGTTAATTCTGAGGTAGAAGCTTCTGAAATAGAGGGCGCGTGGAGGATTCGAGGATGGAGAGGATTTTACGAGCGCGAAATTTTGACTGAGGCAAATTTCTCACGGGCCAAAACGACAATCCCTATACATTTGAGCCCAGCCCGTTGAGAACGAGAGACGACGCGAAATGAGCGGAGCGTCTGAGTTCGAAAACCGGCTGGTCCGAGCCTACCGTTTATCGACAATCAACTTACAGCAGGTTCCATATCGATAGATACCTAGCAACCATTTTTCACACATAGGCGGCATTTGAATGGGCATTTCGGTGACCATGCCGAGTTTTATTCCCACACAAATTAATTGTAGTAATTAAATGATGAATTTATATAACGTACTTATTATTTTCAAAACTAAGTGGGAAAGGTGCGAGCGTGAGGCACTGACCTCAGAAATCACACAGGAAGTAAAAAAACAAAACAAAAAAACTCGTGTATTCGATAAGAGAAACAAACCAATAGCTACACTGTATTAAATGTAATAAGTAGGGCCAACCTTGTGGCCAGCGACGTCCCATCGCTTTCTGATGTTGTCAGTACATGGTTGTCGTAACGTTGCGGTCGTAGTCGCTCTGTCGCAGTTGATGTTGCAATGGGATTTCACGCGGCGTCGTGGCCGTGTTGTGATGGCACTGTGACGTGGCGTCATGATGAGCCTTGCGCGCTGTGACGGGGTGGCGGACTCCCATGTAGTGAAGGGCGAACGCGGCGGCCACGGGCTTGCGTGCGGTAGAACAATAGCGGTAGCGGTAAGGACTTGAAGAGCGTGGCGCAGCGGGTGTGTCATGATGGGTCTTGCGTGCCGTGATGGGGTGGCGATGGTGAAGGGTGGACGCGGCGGCCATGGACGAGGATGTGGCGAGGCGGTTAGGACTTGAGGGGTGCGGCGAGACATCGAGAAAAGAAACAAAAAAAAAGACATATCTTGATCACTGGGCCAAACCCCAGCTCGTCGTCGGGCGCGTCTTCATGATGGGTGTTGAGGGAATAGTGGGTGGGGGAAATGGAAAGGAAGCGATGGTGGATCGACAAAGGGCGGCATGGCCGACGCGTTTGACAGGCGATGAGGGAGGGACATGAAGCGGGAACTTGAACGAGGACGTTGGTTTGGCGTGCAGATGTAAGCATGTGTACAACCCGGAAAAGTATACAACTCACCTTTGACCCAGTGTCAAATTTGGGGGAGGCTTATCTATCAACTTGAAAGAGGGAGAGTAATGATGATTCTCGGGTAGACAGTGAACACATATGAGAAGATCGAGGATAGAGTGAGCGGACAAGGTGGTTGGATGGTGATGAGACGGTGGTGGTGATGTGGCAACGTTGTGAGGTAGCTTTGTCAGCTGCCCCACGCCCAACGCGTAGTTGGTACAGCAGCCTGAGCATGGTCAGGCCTTTCCTGCGCTACAACTTCAATAGCTTCACGACCTTGCCCTGCGGCCTCGTCCCTAGATCCTTGAATCTGCTTATACCCATGTGTGTATTGTATTTACAACGGCAAATATATATATATTTCTCCCAGAACTCAGCAGGGCTCTGTGCACCATTTTCACCATCCTCCAGTGTCCCGCACTTTCACGCGTCCTTAGCAACTCAAGCTACTCAAGTACAGTGCATTCCCAATCCAAGCAATTAAGCTCGCAAGGTCTTGCAACACGCAAAGGCGTGCACGACCCTCTGCGCTGCAGGTTACCATAGACCCAGAGCAGCTTACCGTTTGCATTACCTTGTGTGCTGCATCTGCATGCGGTCTTAGCAGTTCCAAACCGACGCATCCCCGAACCCGATGGACATTCGTGCAACGTTTCGCGCCGTGCAGATGTCCGCTGATCATTACAGCACTTTCCCAAGACGGCCCAAGCCCACACACTAAACTAATCCCTGTATATTCATGGAATTCTGAGTTACACCAATAGTTACACAGTCTGAAGGGAAATCTCTTCAAGTTTATTGGAAGTGTGCTAACAAACGATCAAAGAGTGTCCCACTGCCAGACAGAGCGCTCCACGACTGCCGGGCAGATAACTATTCCATAACCCTGATTTTGAAAGACAACTATTCCATAACCCTAATTCCGTAAAATAACCCATTTCCAAATAATGTTTTCCTTCTCTTAGTTATGAACCCCGCTCTTACGTTTCGGAAGTCCGCTTATGTATTCGAAATGACGGGTATCTATCGATATGGAACCTGCTGTAATCAACGTTCAAAAAAATCGACAATCAATTTGCCAGCCTCGGGTCCTATGAACGCCAATTAAAATGTGAAACAAAAAAAGGTAAATTCTCGGACATGTTTTTCATAATATAAACATTGGGGGGCTCACGGCTACAAAAAAACGTTGTGAATGGATTCGAAAGAATACTACAAGAACGAACTTACTTCTGACGAGAACGTTTTCAGCAAACCAAATGTTCTTCTTCTTCCCATCTGGGAAGATCAGAAGATCAGATTACGACGGTCTGCGGTAGACTCGGTGTTAGTTTCGGATAACCTTGTCGAAGTCATCTGCAAACCAGGTCTGCACGGGCTTGCCCAAAAATAACTGGCATTTCGTCTTCGCCATATTTTCATATTCCGTATTCCTAAAGTTTCCCGACGGACCACAAGCTAGGGAAATCAAGTACGCGGCCCACAAGAGAGCCAAGTGCATGAACCCCTGTCTCTTCGTGCGTGAGCACATGTCCACCAGCGCCGAATTGCCATTCCAGATCGTTTAGAAACGTAGACTTGGCAACATACGACTTTGATTAAAAGAGTTTGCTTCTTTGACATTCCCTACATGAAGGAAGACAGGGGGCTTCAACGACATGTCCCATTACGAATTACCTGCACGAGTGAGAAAATTATACCGTATCCATCCGTAACAAAATCCCTCAATCAAGATCCACCTCCGGAGGTGATTAAAAGTCCACAAAAAAATCTCGAGGTTTGTTTGAGTTGAGACGACGACAGGCCAGACATATGCAATTATCCGTACATGAAACCGCGGAAATCGTTTTGACGTTTATCTGGTGAACTTGGAAGACTTCCAGAGCGTTCTCGGTGCTCAGTCCCGTTCTTCTTGTGGACCGCTGGTCGACAGATAGTAAAACTACACGTCTTGTGTTTGGTAAATAGGGTGGTACTGTAATACAAATTTAACGAGGCATTACTGGTGGTGCTTCACCTTCATCCATACCACAGATTTCGTGTGCATTTCTACTTATATCACGGAAGTGGTAATTTCCGCCTCCATACCATTCCTAGTCGCTGGAAGAACGAAAACAACGACCTCGCGGGCACATAACCATTATATGTCGACTGCCACCATGCAGCAAAGGTTCCTACAAGCAAACAACGCATGAGGACATCTCCCTGCACATATACAACGACCGACAAACCTTCAATAGGACCGAGCTCCCCAAAGCCCAACACCTCGATCGCCCACGGCGCCAGAATCACAAGTATCCCCAACGCAGTAATAGCGAAGAACACTGGGTGCTCCTTTGTATACTCCCAGACGTCCCCAACGACTTGTGCCGCCTTCTCGTAGGCGTCTCTCATCACCTGGCCCATAGGCGCCCCTGCCTTGAGCGCGTTCTCCAAGCCGTTGAGGACTGAGGCGGCAAGGCTTTCATACCACCCTGTCTCGCGGATGACGTCTTGTAGATGCTGAAAGAGATGCTCATCGTTGGTGTCAGCGTCGTAGAGAATTGATAGAATGTCTGCGGCCTGAGATTGAGTGGTTTGTATGTATGGTCCCTTCTCATGGGGGGAGCCGAGGGGAGGCTGTTCTTCTAAAACATCGTAGTGGGAAGAATGGCCCAAGCAAAGGCACTCATAGATTGCGTTGAGGGGGTGCATTGTTCGAGGGAATAGTCAAGGGGGTGGCGGGACCAAACATCCTGTCAGATTTTATCTTGTAGGCGGTTCTTCATTACATAAATGAAAACGTTGCAGCCGCACAGCCTGCCCACGCAAAGCAATTGCACTTCCAACACAGATGAAGGTGCGGCTGAAAGGAAAGGGAGGACGGTGTGTCGCAAAAATTCTGGGGTATAATCGAGCCAGACTTTTTTTGGCATATAATAACCATTTCAAGGTGATTCCTCGTTTGTATAAAGCCCTTAGAATAATATTAGACCTTTTCCCCGACTTTTGGGACGCGTAGTCGACACGTCGCTCCATTCATGAAGGAAGAGACAAATAAAAGCGTACATCGCGGCGATGAAAAATAGGACGACAGTTTGCAAAAAGCGCAAGATGAGTTCAAGGTACGCAAAGTCAGCGCTGCCTGCAGGGTCCGGCCCGGGATAAGTGTTATCATTTGTTATCATTTGTCGGCTAGTCTATCATATCATATATATATTTTTGGGCGTGCACCAAACACAAAATATTTGAAACGGGATGGAGAACTTTTTTCTGACTGCCAATGCCTGCCCAGCAACACCCTTACCTTGACCCTTACTATCGTGATGTTGCTTGTGATGACTTATGATGTTGACTCGGACACATCCGCGGCCGAGGTGGCTGACGCGGTCACGAGTTCAGAACGCGATTTCAACTTTCGGCGCTAAGTCCGATCTCAGTGGCTTCCCTTCTTTCCTCCTTTTCATCTTAGCCCTAGGATCTTGCATAGCTCATTGATATGTTTCGCACACAATCATTACCATTCACTCATGAGAACAGTATGGTCGATATGATCGCTCCCCCACCCTCATCGGTATCGTCTCCTTCGACCCAAATACCTACGGTCTTCGTTCATCCACCAGAAGAAGAACAAGAGGAATCACAACCTTGGTGCGCGTTCGACGCTAGCAAAGAGAACACTGCCATTTCCGGAGCGGTATTCACAACACCTGAGATGGACGTGGTGGTGTCAAAGTTCGATATCTGGTCTCAGACAGTACATCCGACCGCGGAGCCCGCGCCATCGTCCCACCGTTCGCAGGCTGATAGCGACGTGTTTTTATCACGACGAGACTCTTTGGGTCCATTTCGCTCAGGCAGCAGCTCAAATACCCTGGGACTTGCGTCCATTCCCGAGAGCCCAAAGCGCCACAAGGAGAGGGACGACGACGACATCGTCGAGGTCATGAAAGTACGCCGCAGCGAGGGCATGCCCGACGTCGCATACGCACATGGAACTGTGCCCGTGTTCAGGAAGCCTAAGACTCTCCGCTCGCGCGCCGCGCATGCCCTTCGCTCGATCAAGAACGTCGGCAAGGTGCCGCGCAGACCCGCGCTGGAACGCGTCGAACACGTCTTCCCCGCGAAGGAGAACAGCGGACACACCGTCCCCACGCACGCACCGGCATGGGCGGACAAGCAAGCGAATTTCCTGCCCACGCAGCCGAGCGCGCCGCTGCTCAAGAAACGAATGTCGCAGCCGCTCTCGAACCTTTTCAGCATCGGACAAGGGAACCCCGCGTCCGCCTCGAGCGTCTCCGACGCCGCTGATCCGACGCCATCCCCTTCTGGACGCTTTCGGACGATGCCACACTCCCGCGGCACGTCTGCCACCGTATCCACATCCGCGTCTACATCTACTCTGCATCTGCAGACCGACGGACCCGCTCGTCCCACGTCCCCGAGCTTCTCGATTCGTGGCACCCGGCATAAATTCTCCTTTGTCAACCTTCAATCCATATTTTCTGGGAACGCGACCGTCCCTCACGAACCAGAGCGGGAACCGGCACCAGAGCCAGAACCGGTGGCTACTACTTCAGACGCTGAAACGGACTATCCTGATCCCGAGCTGTCACGGACTGTGCAAACACCGGTCGGTGATGGGTGGGATTCTGAGGAGGACTACGACTCTCCGCGGCGGCACGCCAACCTTGGGACGACGATGCGCAGACCCGCGGATGGGGGCCCATCCCTGGAGGAGCAGGAATTCAGTTTTGAGATGCGACTCAACTCTTTGCACTTTGACTCGTTTAGCTTTGACGCGGACGCATTCTAAAGTCTCCACTTTTTCTTGACTTGAGATATCATGCGCTGCGAAACCCTCTCCTCCGTCATTGACGTCTCTTTCACGCATATGCATATGTACAATTACCCTTCTGCCAAACCATTCATATATTCCTCTTTATTTTTTCTTTCAAAGATGTCTTGCAAAAAATTGCTCTGCTTCCGATCTGGCCGTTGCTTTGAAGTTTTCTTATGATTGTTTACGCTATCGTCATGCTTTCTTTGTCGTTTTCCCTTGTTATCTCTTCGTGGCATCCTCGTGGATTCAAATATATTATTCATGCGGCTGGCCGCATGTGGAATGCGAACTAGCTGATGCATTGCAGGAAATCGTTTGCGGAATGTGGTACAGAGGTCTGTGTAGCACTTCTATGCAGCACTTGTACTTATGGCTTGGTTCCCCGTCTATGTAAGGTAAACCCCGGCTTCTGGCTCCAATTGAAGGCCACCCCGTTTTCTCGCGCCTGTCAGGCCAGTGTCGGAAATTGAGTGTCTAGAAGTACTTCGGGCTGGGGAAGCATAGGTATTGATGCATATTGATGACCTATGTTCCTACTTTTACGGCCTTTAAACCTTTTAACGGCGGCGCAGGCGCTGAGATGTAGACAAAGACGCACCGTGATGGGGCTGCGCCCTCCGTCCCAATTAACTTGAAAGTTCTATATGAAACATAGGTCGGAGCATCTAGCACCCAGCTTCTGATCGGTCTGATCCATTGCCATCGGGCGGTTGATTGTAGCCAATCATGCATCTGAGAACTGCAATGCCTCTCACGGGTGCCAATGAGGTTGTCAGCCCACAATGGCGGACGGAACCAGGATGGAACAGCCCCGCCGGCATAAACCCAATGATCACGGGCAAGGATTGCTGAACAACCTGTGTAAGTTAAAATCAACCGATTCCGGATCATCAATCTGCAAGATCACACGTGTCAATTGACGCTACAACATTGAAGAGGGCCTCGGCACCGGGTCTCTGTCTCGGCGCTTCATTCGGCAACGTGACGGGCATCGTGGGTACAACAAGAAACCCGGTCGGGACCTACTGTACTTGTCATGCCCTGCCCCAAAGGTGCTGTGCGTGCCGCTGACGGGTGAACGATACAGCACAGATCATCGGGCATGTCGTTGGGAACTTATTCCTTGCTGAGGCTATCTATAACTTCCCGACCCGCAAGAAGAGTGTGGTCGTTCATTGATTCATACTGTAGCTTGCCAAGGCAGACCTGTGAGTCACGCGAAATCGAGTCATTCGTCCATCCAAAAAGAGACCACGGACCCATGATCAGGTTGGATCGTACGTTCCACAGGTCTTGCAGCAGAGATCGAATGGCACCCCTACACTCCGAGTCTATTGATATTGAGTTGCCGAAGAGCGGACGTGCCCTCTCCGAGTCTTTTGGCGGGGCCCAGCTCCCTTCGCCGGACTCACCGATGCCTGGTGCCATTGCCGTACGAGAGACGACAGAGACGACAGGCTCGGGCCATCTGTCCGCCGCTCTGCCACACACTAGAGACGCACCGGATGATTTCCCCGAGGGCGGATATGGGTGGGTCGTCGTCCTGGCGTGTAGTGTTATTAGGTACGCAATCATCGCCACGACGCGTCTGCTGGTGTACAGGTTCCTGAAGAGGCACCATTCCTGTTATCAAGTTTTTTCTTCGGAGGCTTGACGTACTCCTGGGGGATCGTGCAAGCCCGGTTGATACAATCACGACTCGCCAACGACTCGCAATTGTCATTCATCGGGTCGACTGCAATTACAATCATCTCTGTGGCGGCCCTGATTAACGTGCGCCTTATTCGGTGGTTGGGGACGAGGAAAGCATGCGTGCTGGGCTGCTTCTTCCTTGGATTAGGCCCACTGTTGAACGGCTTCACAACAAAGAGTTATGGGGGCTTGTTCGTGACCAATGGCCTCATCTTGGGGTTCGGAACTAGTTTGACATTCATGGTGAGCAACGCCAACTTGAGTATATATTAAGCTTTTCCCGATTACTGACTGGAGGTGGCGGTGCGATAGGCTTGTAGCTCACTTCCATCTCAGTATTTCAAGCGTCGACGTGGCGTCGCCAACGGCCTAGTTTTCGCGGGGAATGGTCTCGGCGGAGGGGTGATTTCCATCACGCTCAATTCTCTCATAGATCGCGTCGGGATCGCTTGGGCATTCAGGATCCTCGGACTGTCCACGTGGGTCGTGGCGATACCAGCCGCGTTACTTCTCAAGGAACGGACGAGGAGAAGCGCCGTCACAGTCGAATGGTCCGTCGAGACATTTCCTTAATTAGACCCACTCTTGCTGATTCAGGCTATTGGCATGTACGCATGCACGCACGCACCCGCCACCTGAAGGGGTCTCTTCCGCGATCCGAAGTTTGTTCTTCTCTTCCTCGGTTCGGGCATTGCCACCTTTCCACTCCTCGTTCCGCCCTTCTTCATTCCGCTCTACGCCAATTCCGTCGGTGCTTCTCCCTCACTCGCCTCGGGTCTTTTAGCCACGTTCAATCTCGCCTCCGCGGTGGGGCGTGTCGGTTTCGGGGTGCTGGGCGACACCGTCGGCCCGATCACCGCCCTCGTCCTCGCGCTGACCGTCAACGCGCTCAGCATGCTCACGATCTGGCCCGCGTCGTCGAGCATCGCCCCGCTCGTGGCTTTCATCGTGATAAACGGCTGTGGCTCTGGAGGGTTCTTCTCTCTCATCCCCAGTGTCGTCGGTAGCGTATACGGCAATACGCGAACGGCGAACGCCCTTGCCATGACCGTCTCAGGATGGGCGTTCGGCTACTTCCTGGTTGGTCCATTCCTTCCATCTTAGGTCTGTGCGGACTTTGACTGGTCGGTGCAGGGCTCGCCTGTGGCTGGATGGTTACTCCAAGCATACGGCGGCTCTAGTGCGGGTCGCGCGGCTTTCCGTCCAGCTATCTACTATGCCGGCTCTTTGGCCATGGCCAGTGCGGGCCTCATTGCAGGGATGCGCATGTTATTAGCAAGGAAGCTGTTCATGTATGCCTGAGACAAAGATGTATCTAATACTGTAGTTCCTAGAGATGGAGATAGAGATACGCCAGACTATTGGTCGGTGGCAAGGCGTACAGTGTGGCGTTTAAGTGGCACCTCCCTAGGAGAGCCCTACGCAAGGGAGGAACACCACAGCGTTATGCATGCAACGTGATGACATTGGATCAAGGGATGAACAAACTTATTATAGTCTGATGAACTGATTCACGTAACTATCGCATAGCACAGTGCCCTGCAACATCCCAGTCAGGATACACCAGCTGTACCAACAGAAAGCGGTGATCCGATTAAACGGACAGTTGCGGCAATCAATATGGCCAAGAAACTAGCACAGATTTCACAGTGCTACTAAGTTTACTATCCGAGACATCCGCTTTACTCTGGACTCTGACCTAATGCCATACATAGTGCCTAAACCGAACAGCATGAAGTGGGACCTCTCAACTTCGGAGGTGACCAATTGATCCGAGAGTGCAAAATGCGGCAACGTGAGAGCCATGCTCTGGGCGCGACACTGGCATTGGTAGCCATTGCCCCTCCGCAGATCACCTGGAAAAAAAGGGTCGGAAACGTGAATTGTTGTCAACATAGGACACCGAATTATCTATACCTATACGGTTTCCACAGCTGCACAGTTAGGTTCCATACTTGATGCAGTAGGCGACTTCTTCTCGGGGAGGAACGGTAATACCACCGCTCGTGAACGCGGTTGAACTGGAAGTAAACACCGCCCAAGACCCTGAATGTCCGGAGCGACGAAGATTCTGTTACTTTCACCAAGCTAGTGGAAATCAGAAAAGTACTAACGTATATGCAACCTGCTAGCCCAAAGGCTACTATGCCCTCGATGACTACTCTAATCCCACGTCCCCACGTCCCAGGAGCCTCTACGCTGCAAGGACCTCGCATTACGTAGGCAACCGGGATACCAGTAAGGTACCAGAGTGACAGGATGGTCAATCGCCTCCAATCGGGAGATGGAATGAGGTTGTGTTCATCCACGCTGGTGTCCAAAACGTAAGTCAGAAAGTTCGATCGGCCGAAGAGCGGAAGAAGGGTCGCACTCTAGTTTGAAGAGTTTGGATGGGAGGGTGACCACAGAGAGGCATATGGCCACGTGCCAGCTGATGTACCAGGTCGCCACGGGCCAGCATACATCCCACTCTGTCATAGAAGGGTCGGATGGGGTGCGGTCTTGGGTGTCCCTGTAGGTGACGAAGACGTAGAGACCCGTCTGCGGACACGAGGTGTCAGACGGCTGAATGGCCCCACGAAAGCAGTGAATGTACCAGGGACGAGAAAAGACCTTTGATGAGGCATTCTGAAGACAAGTGTGGCAGCATTTCTCAGGTCGATGGGCAATTCGGGGTGGGGATGTGGTATTTACGCTTGAACTGCGGTTGAATACCAAACTCCTGGAAACGGGGACGGTGGATTGCTGTGTGAGTGTTGAGACTACCGAGTTTCCGCATCTTTCTGGGGGTGTCGTTTTTTTCTAGCTCCGCCAAATAGCTCCGCCAAAATGACGCATAATCCGGTGTAATATTTGGCAGTTAATTGGTATGATAATCCTTAAGAAAATTAATTTGATCTTCAACTTTTCAATAAGACAAGAGTAAGTTAAATGTGCTGTATCCTAGGGCGCCCACATCCCGCCTCTTTCACTGCAGGAGCATGAGCCAAGTATCGGGTAACCACACGTATAATGGAACAGCGAGACCTGATGATGCGGCATGCACCATGCGGATGCGGAGTGCGGAGCCGATTGCGCAGCCCGCTGGGCCCTATGTGACCGCGGTCAACCATTTCCAAATGCAAGCTATATGTGTGCAAACAGCTCCAGCGGTCAGGCCGGTCAGGGGTCACAATGTAGCGCTAGGGACGCCGGAATGTAAGCTACCCAGCGCGTGCCACGCGATTGGGGCATTGTAGTCATGAGGTGGAGTTCGCATCAGCGTGGTGCCTGGTGATGCACGACGATGTAGCGACACACGTCGAACAGGTCATGATCTGGCTCTGGCTCTGCAGGCCACAGCATGGCACGCGGTTACTGGTCGCTGCAGGGGCCTAGGAGGTATACGGCATCCAGGACGCAGCTGGACGCTTGCCGTATTGGGTATAGGAGACATGCTCCAACTTGGATTTCATAATATTTCGCTCTCACCACGGGCACTCCATGCTCAAATGATGACTTGCGTGTAGTGTACCACACCAGTGCAGACTTTTCAATATACACATATACACAGCACTCCGTCCGTCGGACGGCTTCTCCCGGAGGTATCGGCGCCATAGTTGATTTCCCCGTCGAGGCCGGTGCCTCGGACTTCAAGTTTGTGTCATTTGAGTACAATGCTCCGGTTGGCTATACACTGTTGAACTCCTTGATTTAAATTTGCCGGAAGCTCTGAACAACCCTCATGCGTTTTCTCTCTTTTTCGTTTGTTTGTTAAAAAAACCGCGTTTATACACCGCAACAAGTTGAGCCCTTCACATATCTCAGAAGCGAGCTATTCGCATTGGTGACGTGGGCGTTGTTCGTCGAGTAGAGGGTGTGCTCTAAGACAATACTTGCAGAAGAAAATGAGTGGGCGACGGGCGTCTACTTTCATAGCACGATGGGTCATGTCCCCGGTCCAACTTCCAGGACCAAGTCCAGGACTCCCACAGTACCATATCTCGACTTCGGCGTCTCACAGTATTTCATAGCATCAGCCGACCTATCATAGCAGCTGGGAATTTTTCGTGGCTGAGCGCTCTCACTATAGCGCTCATGATCAGACACTGGACCCTCGCCGATATGCAGCTTGTATTCCCAAGTCGACCACAAGGCATGAGAAAATATTGCTTGGGCCCTTTCCTCGTTGATAAGTGTACTTAGAAATGGGCATGTGATGAGGCAATGGACAGGTGTGTCAGTGTCTGAGTGCCAACATATGGAGGCCTGGATGAGTGTTATGGTATAAAGCTATGAACCGCCGCTGGCACAAGCGGGCCGAATTTAATACTTCTCTGATAAGACTGAAAGTCCGGAATCAGAAAGGGGATGTATATGACGGCACGATACTCACTTAACGTGACCAGAGAAGTCCAACCAGTGAAGGGATGACTAGGACATGAGCGTCTATCAGTCAGGGTTTTCGGAATGTGATTGGAAGAGAGCACCTTCTTCTACCCTCGCCCGTATTGGCGTCGTATTGTTCCCAAACATAGCCCGTACGTTCATATTCCTTTAGCGCTAGGCGATCAGACAGCACTAGGACAATAAATCCGTAATTTACGTGCCTTGAAAACGTTGTCAATTACATTCCGACGGAGTTCTGTGTAGATTGATCGAGCCTTGTCCTGGTGAGGTCCCTCGTGCACAGTATAGGTCTATAAAAAAGGTGCCCTCGTAAGAAGAAAACAAAAACGCCGCGCAGTGTCTCGTGCCCACCTCGTGCAACGCCTGTAATGCAAGATAGTTCATTTGCATCCAAATAGGGCCTTTCCAGTAATTCTCGCCCACCCCGAATTCGGGATGGGATGCAGATAAACTCCTAAGACCATAAGGCGACCATAGGTGGTTAGGATCACGCAGTAGGTCCAAAACGGAGCCAAGGTGTGGGGAGTCTGGTGGTAACAGAGACAACAAGAACGGGAACAAGGAGAGGTAACCCTTGTGGCAGACGTGATACGATTCGTCTGTTGTTAAGCATTAGTTGTCGAGTTCTCTAGGGAACCATGGGAGTCGTCGCACCGTCGTCATCCACACCAATGTCACAGTACATCTGTGATTCTTCGCTCCAGTGTAAATCTGTTTACAACAATGGTTAGGACATAGGGTGTGAATAGGGCGTGAAGGCGCCGAACCATCGATATTATCGATAACAGCCCTCTCAACGTTGGCATAGTACAATCTGTCCTCATCTTCCCCGATAAACTCAGCAATCTCCTTCATTGTTCTGGAAAAGAATCCTATCCAGGAAATTAAGTCCAAATGAAGTTCGCCGGTGTGAGGCGGGGCCCTAGGATAGTCGTCCATGCCGCTTGTTAAGATATGCTGTTCCGACCGACCTCGCCACCGATAAGCTTCAGTCCTTGAACGAGCCTTGCGACCATACTGCTTCAGTTGCCCGCGCTGTGTTCGCCTAAACCACTCGTAGTGGCGCTTGAGTGGTTGATAGATCGACTGCAAGAAAGATAACGCCAAGGATTGATCTTCCAGATACCGGCTGCCGTGTGAAGACTGCGAAGCCGCGAGAGGAACCTGAAGTCCTCCTGTGGCGAAATCCAAACCTAAGTCCTGGTCGGTGGGCCCAGCACGACGCTTCAGGCGTTTGATAAAAGCGGTCACTGCCATGGTCAGCGTAGGGGGGTTGGCGAAGTTGGGAACCTGTGTCTGGAATTGCTCTGGAACCTGATAATCATTGTACCGAGTGAAGTGTCCGAGTTGGTGGGTTCAGACAACATACCTTACTGCGTGCTTCTTCACCAAGAATCTGCTCACGGGCAACCCAGCCGTCATCGTCAATTAGATTTACCCAGTCCTTCAGGATCTCCAGACTGTGGTGGGTGAGGTCAGCGGGTGAGGACACGGGAGGGGGAGGGTTTCACCTAAGATCGTTGTCCCACTCGCCAACATGCAAGAGGTGGAAACCTTCGTCCCAATAAAAGCCTCTCGGGAAGAAGCTGCGACTGGGAGTAGCAGTCAACAAGGCTTTTGGCTCTGTCAAATGAGGGCCCTTGGAAGTCTTGTCATCGTCTCCATGGTCGGCCGACGAGCCATCGTCATCCCATTCATTGGAGAAGGTAGGGTCTACGATTGACGTTCCGTAAAAGTACCCAATACCTCCAAGGAGATTCGAAGTAATTGCTTGAGAAAACGCGTCGAGTGCATCTCGTCTCGGGGAATCTGGAACAGGAAATATCCTATTAAAGCGTTCGGCGAATGAGGCAGAAAACGCGGCGATTCCCTCATCGAGAGTTGCAGCTGAGAAACGTTAGCCTTGCGTCTGGACCACAGATGAGACGCGCACAGTTCAGATTCGCATGAGAGCTTCGGCTCTCAAAAAATACATCAAATTGGAATTTGCCATCAAAGAACTTCTGGATAGCAAACAGATTGCTTCCTGAGAATGTCTCGTCGGAAAGCTGAAGGGTGAACGATGGATCAGGAGCCTGCTTCGGATCCGTCTTGCCTTCGACAGCCTTTCCGGCGTTTTGAGCGAGATGTTGTATGATAAGTTCTGCTTCGCGTTAAGCTTCCACACCTAGAGCAACGCGTATACCCTACCTTTAGCTTGCCATATGTTCCCCGCAGGAACGCGAAATCCGTTAAAGTGCGTTTTCCCGATACGCTTGGCGAAAGCATCAGCAGATGGGCCACCAAAAAAAACCTTGTTATTCGGGCCTACAAACTCTGTTGAGACATGTTACAGAGGCGGACAGCGGGAACCTACCATCCACGACTCGGATATTAAAGTCATCAAGCTCGGGTGTAAACCCGGTGAGCACAATAGGACCGTCAATACCCTGAAGTTTTCATTCAGTTGATGGAGTGGGCGGAAATACAGGACACGTACGTTCTCGTCTTCATCCGTTTCTAGGTCAAGCCCCCCCATCCCTTCCAGCCCAGCGTAGAAGACAAAAGAGGTGCGTGAAGGTTGTCCTATTTATAGTTAGCGGAGGCAATAAGTGCCAGTTGAAATGCCCAAACCTTCGAAGATAGGCTCTCCCTTGATTCGCGCTGCCCAGCTTCCGCCATGCTCACCACCAGCGACCTTCAGTAGCTCAGTGGTCACTTTGACGTTGTTATGGGGATCTTTAATGACTTGGATGCCTCCCTCACGGGGATCGAACTGTGCCCACGTGTACCCATCCAACCCATCTCCTTGGTCGCAAGCGTGGCGTGCCTCTGTGGAAAGCGTCAGAAATGGTCTTACTAAGGAGTCATTTGAAAGGTGACGCGCTTGTAAAAGATTGGTAGTCCTGAGTACCGAACCAGACAAGGCCAGTCATGAGGGATTGGGGTATCCGCGGCCTAAGGCCAAAATAAAGGTTGGGACGATAAGTACCCCATAGGAGCGAGTTAGTGTCGTTGAAAGAGTACGGTGTGACAGAGGGGGCGAATGTGAGGAGGAGCCAGAGTAGTTGCATTGGTCCCCAAACTACAACCGCGTAGCTTTTTATTGACCGTCGTGGCCACGGCGACATTGATGGGGCTAGTGTTCAGATTAGATTAGATCGGATCTCACCGAATACGGCCGAGCTTTTGCTCTTGGCCCTTTACACTCATCATGGTCGAGATCACCATTCGTAAGCGACAACGAGAGGATGCGGAATTGACACAACGAAAGTTCTTCAAGAAAACTGCGAGGGGTAAAGTGGTCAAAGGTGCGCTGTTATCTGGACCTTCCGTGACTAGGCATCAAATCTTTTTTCCAGTCATCCGAGAAAGATATCTCAGGAACGACGTCTCCTGTGGAATAGAGAAGTGTAGAGAATGTATCTCTTCCCCTGCACTACATCTTCCGTTTGGTGGCGCCGTAGACCACAAGCTGTTCCCTCAGGGTCATTTCGTCTTACCTGATACAAACGTGTTCCTCGCCCAGGTTCGTCTCTTAAACAAACGTGGTTATCTGGGCTGACGATGAGCCCTCACCTTCCAGATGGATGTAATAGAGTCAAGTTATTTCAGGACTCCTATTATACTATTACAGACAGTGCTGGAAGAAGTTCGACACCGGTCGCTGCCACTCTTTAACCGACTCAAGGCGCTAATGAAGATGGATGAGAAACGCACCTGGATATTTTATAATGAATTTCGTTCGTGAGTAACATTACATGATAGAGGGCTGTGATTTCATCCATAACAGAGAAACGGCCGTAGTCCGTGAGGTGGGTGAAACCCCGAACGATCGCAACGATAGAGGTTAGCAGTCCGGTACTATGAATCTATACCACCTGCTGACTCAAAGCCTAAGCAATTCGCGTTGGAACTGCCTGGTACAATTCGCATATATTTCTTACCCGTCCACCAATTCGAGGGCAGCCGAAGCCGACACTACCGACAATTGTACTCTTGACAGAAGACGCCGATAACAGGCGGAAAGCTGAGAAGGACTCAATACCCTGTTATTCAGGTAACTCATTGTCATTATCATTTACACAGTGATCAATTCATTCCTCAACTATCCCCCCTTGTAGTTCGGCAATATCTCGAAGGCATGCCTGAATCCACTCAACTTATGGACCTATTATCGGCGGGATCTGATAGCATTGAACCAGCAATAGCTGCAGGACGTCCTCCCTTATATTCCGAAGTGAGATGGTCCCGTTCCCGTCGTTCTTGGTTACTAATTTGGTCATTATCAAGTACTTGCCCACAGGTGCTCTCACGGCAGGAGTCAAAGCTGGCCAATTGCATCAAGGGCATTTCAACGCGAGCCAATTCAACTTTTTGGAGGTCAGTATTGTGAGCATTCACGAATAATTCCATCATCAACAGATCTACAGGGGAGCGTCAATGTGGAGGCGTTTGGCAAACCAATTCTCCTTAGTGGACGAGAAAATATGAACAGAGCCGTACACGGGGACATAGTCGTAGTTGAGGTATTCAGCGAACAAGAATGGAAAGCTCCGACGGACGAGGTGGTCGACCAGGAATGTGAGTTAGAACCATATCTCGCCGGAAGCCGCTGATCAATGTAAAGCCGCGCTTAAAAATGACGATGCCGAGGAATCGGATGAGGAGGGAGAAAGGGTCGTCGTGGAAGAAAAGACTCCAAGAACCGAAGTTCCTTCACGAGCACCAACCGAGAAGCAGCCCACCGGCCGCATTGTCGGTATCGTCAAAAGGAACTGGCGAGCGTAAGTGGTCAGTGCCCCGCTATACCCCGCGTCCTAACACAGTTCGTTCCTAGCTTTGTCTGTCACATAGATAGCACGTCCTTAAATTCATCCACGACGACTTCACTTTCTCAACAGACTGTATTCGCAACCCCGGTCTCGCGTCTCCTTCCACGCATTCGGATGCGCACCCGCCAGGCGCCCGCTCTTCTCGGTCAAAAAATTCTTGTCACTATTGATAAGTGGGACATCACTTCGCGTTATCCAGAAGGCCACTTCGTGAGAGCTCTCGGAAAGGTTGAAAGCAAAGAGGCCGAGCAGGAGAGCCTGTTGCTAGAGTTTGATGTCCCATATAGGCCTTTCGGGAAGGCTATTTTGGACTGCTTGCCAACCGAAGGCGAGCAGTGGGTTGTGCCACCTAAAAGCGCCAACGACCTCACCTGGAGAGATCGCGAGGACCTTCGACAACTCAATATATGTAGCATTGATCCTCCCGGTACGTGTGCCGCGTCCAGTTTCTGGAAAAAGCAGCTTGACACCCGTCTACCCCCAAGCTTGCCAGGATATCGACGACGCGTTGCATGCTCGTCGATTACCGAACGGAAACATCGAAGCAGGTGTCCGTGAGCGATTTATTTATTGTTTAAGTATCAAGTTCCCTCGTTAATTGCTCTTTCCTTCTTCAGATATCGCAGATGTCTCCCATTTTGTTCTCCCCGACAACCCGATGGATGCAGAGGCCGCAGCGCGTGGAACGACAGTTTATCTGGTTGACAAGCGCATAGACATGTTGCCAGCCCTTCTAGGAACGAACCTTTGCTCCCTTCGGCCCTTCGTCGAGCGGCTGGCCTTTTCCGTAATCTGGGTAGGTGGGGTGTTTCTCTGTTGCTTGCAACTTTTGATGTCGGCATTCGTGTAGGAGTTGACACCCGAGGCGAACATTGCGAACGTCCGATTTACCAAGTCTGTTATTGCGTCTAAATGCGCTTTCACCTACGAGGAAGCACAGACTCGCAAAGATGATACGTTCGTTTTTTTCACTTCCTTCTCTTGATCATATGATTACATGGTATGCATAGACACCAACAAGACGAGCTGACGGACAGCATTCGCCTTCTCAACACCCTCGCGCAGAAGTTGAAAGCTGGCCGCATGGCAGCTGGAGCGCTTAACCTGGCATCGCCAGAAGTCAAGATTCATTTGGATAGTGCAGAGTCCTCCGATCCGATAGATGTCGAGCAGAAGGAGCAGCGTGAAACAAACAGTCTGGTCGAAGAGTTCATGCTGCTCGCAAATATAAGCGTTGCCCAAAAAATCCAGGAAGCGTTCCCGCAAACCGCAGTTCTCAGAAGGCACATGCCACCCCCCAAAACGAACTTCGAGAAACTCCAGGATATTCTCCAGAAGCGTCGTGGTATACCACTGGATGTGTCCTCCTCTGGTACATTGGCAGCGTCGCTGGATAAGTGCATCGTGAGTATGTAGACCGGTTTCCGTGCATATGAGCACTAAGGCGATTGTAGGATCCCGAAGAGCCCGCGTTCAATACACTCGTCCGTATCATGGCAACGCGATGCATGCTCTCTGCAGAATACTTTTGCTCTGGAAGCGTTTCCAAGGAGACTTTCGGGCATTATGGCCTAGCTAGTCCAATTTATACGCACTTTACAAGCCCCATTAGACGGTATGCTGGTAAGAAAGCTGCTTTTCTTAATACCTCCTGCATTTTCTACGGAATAAATAGACGTCTTGGTGCATCGGCAACTTGCGGCCGCAATATCCTATAGCCCGTTGCATGCGTCCCTTCACTCGAAGACGCACGTAGAGCGCGTGCTAGACGTCGTAAACAGAAGACATCGCATGGCACAGATGGCGGGACGTGCTAGCGTAGAGTTCTACGTCGGCCTCGCCCTCAAAGCCCGAGCAGAGAGATCTGCGTCCCTAGGAGCTGGCAAGGTGACCGAGGAGGCATTTGTCATCCGGACCTTCCGTAATGGTCTCAACGTATTCGTTTCAAAGTTAGTGCTATTTCTCATCTCCAAAAATTTCTTGATACAAAACCTGCTCTCATTTTACAGGCTTGGCATCGAAGGACTGGTCACGTTTAAGCGTGAGACGAGGTTCGATGCGGACAATTACACCTTCACGATACCATGCTCAGGTTCAGGAGGCGAAGACGTCGAGATCGCCGTATTCGACAAAGTGGTGGTGAGTATAGAAGTGGAGAAGGACAAAAACACTCAACGAGGGAAAGTTAAAATGTCCCTCATGAAGCCGATAGATTCCAGCGGCATGTAGCAGACTCAGAGTCTACATGGAACGAAGCACATTCCACGAGCATCTATAACCAGAACTGCACGGCAAGAGCAACGAAACTGTTGTCTCTGTACCAGACAACTTGGAAGTCTGTTGGAAGTCTGCTACATCCCGGAAAATCTGAAAAAAAAAAAAAAAAACTCCACATTGTATGTCCTTATGAGTTGTTGACAAGAGAAGATGTTTGGTGCTTTTGTTTCGCACGGTTCACGGATTACAGTAACTGTACCAAGAACCGTACGGTACTGTACGCTCTACGTAAACGCGTAAACCTTGACGTAAACGTCCTTTCTGGTCTGTTTACTGCTCGCTCATCGTCAATGATCAATGATTACTATTCGTTTCGATCTCGCGCTCCTCTCCTCAGAGCCTGGCAACACCCGAACGAATCGTTTTATCCGCACATCGCAACTACGCGTTGACTAATACGGCTTGTCGTACGGTTACCTCTGTCACCTGAGGCTCTGTGGCATCAAAAGTTTGTCACCACTTGATCGTAAAAACTGTGGCGCATTCTGGCGAGCTGCGATCATGCCTAAGTTACCCTGCACACAGCAAACGGCATCTTTCATACTTTTGTTCACCGATCACCCCCCCTTGCCGCCCGCTCGCGACTGGCACATGTGCTTCCATCTCTGCTTCTGCCGCCTGTAAAAATAGGAACTGCGCTCACGCCTCCCTCTCCTCTTATCGCCAAGTTCCCACCCTGCTCCGTGCAGCTCGACAACTTGCTTTTCACGCTCACCTCATTTGGGTGCACGCCTTTCTTTCCAAATGAGCACGTTCCGGATACAGCCACCAATAAACCTGCGCCGGCCGCCCACCCATGCCTGCAGGGAACAATTCAATTAGTGCACCACACTTTGTAACAACTTATTCGTGCCACACGATTATGTTACGAGCATCGGCCAAGGAAGAGAACCTGCATATGAATTTAGGCGAGCCCCAAGGGGGCCCCTCGCAAGGGCCCTCGCGTAATTATAGCGTGGGAAATTTGTTTTTGAGCCGACCATCACGCCCATATCTTTCAGGCACCGTCCAGTTCGTCGTGATCGACACGAATGGCCGGGTCCGCATCCACAATCGGCCTTAAAAACTGTGTTCATGCATCGCGTTTGAACGTCTGCCCCAAGCCCGTATCTTCGTTCCTTCTCTCTTACCGTCGCTGCGTTGGATGCACCAGTTCTCAGGGACAACATTATGTCCAGTTCGGTCCCACCAACGCAGCCGCCGCCATCGGTTTCAACGCTGAGTCATGCCTCGATGCTCGGTCCAGGCCTCGTAGGCATCTTAATTCAAGGGATAGAAACCGGTCTCGTCTTCGCCCAGTTCTCTCAATGGTTCTCCAGACCTGATCGCGGCGGAAGTACCGTTTTATCCGCCGTCGTCATATTTGTGACCGTGGTCGGACTGTACGTTTCTTCCAGACTCTTTACTAAGTGGCCTCATCAGCTATTCCCGTTCACGAAGTGCGCAGACCGGGCTATGCTTTGCGTCTGCTTGGAGTAAGTACGTACAACGGTTTGGGATGGTCGTACGTGTCGCCTTTCTCCTGCTCGCTGCGTCAGTGACACACCTCTTACGCTGAAGTTGTACCTCAGCTGCGTCCGGACTGGGAGGATATCATTCAGTCATTTCCTGTGCGTGGAGAATCCCTCTTGTCTCATAGCTCCTAACCTTGTTTGTAGACCTATGTCATATCTGTTCCCGTTCAAGCTTTGATGATCGGACGCTGCTATCGGGTTCGTTCTAAACCAAATTGAATAGTCTCTCCCATTTGACTGGCGCAAACAGCTTGGGGGGAAGAACATGTTCATCATCGTCAGTAGCTCGCCCGTCACTGAGAGTACGCTGAACCGTTCCTTACTCAGATGCCGCTCGTGTTACTTCTGGTGGCCTCAGTGGTCGTGACATCGTGGTCAATAGTTTTAGTGATTCATTATTTGACCACTGTCCCAGAGGAGGACTGGACTCGTTTACCCCAAAGAGTTGGCATACTTTGGCCCTGTAAGCACTCAACCGGTTCCTTGAGAAAGCCCTTTCTGGAACATTTATAGACATGATCTCTCTCCTTCTCCCTTCGGGTGAGTCTGCCGTAGCTCATGACACATTGCAAACACCCAGCCCCTCTCAGTCCTCGACCTTGCTCTTACTGGTATCTGTGCGTCGTCCGTGCTTCCTGTGATACTGTGTCGATGCGC
The DNA here is from genome assembly GCA_021525015.1 of Lactarius pseudohatsudake. Classification (NCBI taxonomy): domain Eukaryota; kingdom Fungi; phylum Basidiomycota; class Agaricomycetes; order Russulales; family Russulaceae; genus Lactarius; species Lactarius pseudohatsudake. The sequence continues at coordinate 56,275 of JAKELH010000099.1, forward strand.
TTATCGTCAAATTTCCTACTCCAAGTACTTCATTACCTCACTCGAGCGATGAGGCGGGTATATTCCCCCCATAAACGCAAGGTGCGTTTCTTGTGTTTAGGAGGACGCCTTGTGTGTGCTCATCTTTTGTTGGAAACCATAGTCAGTCACTCGTCTTGTGAACGTCGTGTGGCAATCTGCACTACCACCAACTCTCTGTGCCATATGCACGTTCGTGTTCTATATCCTATTCGCGACCGCGCCTCAGGTAGGTGCCACCGATTTCTGCCTCTGCTCAGGACTTTGTTTGGCGCCTTGCTTGCGGGAGCTCACCGGAGCGATGGAACGCTGACGACTGGCTTCCCGTTCTCAGATGGCAGTGCAGTTATGGTTCCCGGTTGTTCAGGCGATGATTGGGAAGCTCTACATTCTTTCGCTCTTTTACATGATGTGCGTCGCTTCGATATCGTCTGCGTCTCGATAGTTTACACCATTTCTGACCTCGAGTCAAGCAACACTCAACCCCTACAACCTCACGAGAGACCTACAGCACCAATATCGACGCTCACTGTGCCGACGGAGTTTATGTGTACACTAACGCACAACCCTCGAGTGGGAGACGTTACGTGCGGCGAGATTGCGGTGGAGTGTGGGGCGGTGAGGACCCTAGACCTTACCGTGTAATGGGCATCCTCTCTCTTCCGCGCAGAAAGAGGGCAGGTCTTCTGGTCTACTACCCTGATACATATACCCCATCGCCCGCACTCTTCACTTATATTACAGGCATGACTTTTGCTCGAGCACGGAGGTGCTACTGGCGATGGAGGGGGATTCGAATACAAGTGTACCATTTCCTCCCCGATGCTTTAGCAAAACGCCTATCACTGATCTGGACTTATGAGTACACCGCGGCTCGGGCCCCTACAAGATTGGAAATCGGCTATCCCTGTCTGTCGACAGTGGTTGCATCCCCCTGATCACCGCATGCACATGACCAGATACTACTGTCAGGTTTACCCTCCGTCGCAGCCCTCCGTCGCAGATTCTTTGTGGTGGACCGCTTTGGCTTGTATCGTTCTTCTGGTACTGTGTATGTGGTCGCCGCATCGCCTCTCTTTCTCGGTCTCTGCATGCAGAAGGTTTGTGCCGCCCAGTTCACAAATCGAGTTAGCTATGGCCAGTATATGCCGCCCTGAGTACCAGTGAGCGCTCATCCGACATTTGCACCATGGTCTGCACCTCTACGGCCAACCCCAGGCCATGCCAGTGGGCGATCGTACAGGCTACCGCAGTTTCACAGCATTGGAATGATCGTGATTGTACCCACATATGGTCATTTTTCAATTTTTTTTTATTCGGACGTGCGCCGCAGTACAGCATTTAATGAGCACGGTGGGGTGTGGAAGTGCTACTGATAACAGCAAAGTAAAAATTACTTCGGTGAACCCATGCGGTCTCATTTTAATTTGGAATTTGTTTTCGCTCCTGTGCGATGGGTGGAACATCTGATTGCCGAAGACACTAGGCCAGGGTCCCAACCCGATCCGCGGAGCCCTCCCGACGGAGTCATCCCACTGAATCTAAGAGCTGCGGATCCAATCTCTCTGGGACTCAAGATCAGTTCGGGTTGGGGTACATGCAACTGGGATAGCCACTTTACGGCGCGTGCATATTCTCATCTCAGGACTGTTTTATCGGCCGCCGTTTTCAGGGGTGTTCCGGGACGAGGTAAGTGGGGGTAGCATTACGTGTTGATAGCTGACGTCTCGTTCTCACGAGAGTAGCAGGTCAAGAATATAACTCACGACGTGGAAGCCCGGAGAAGTGTGAAGCAACCTGCCATGAAACGCATGCAGCCGAGGGTGCGACGTCACGCAACCCTCGCGAAGCAGTATTTCGGGATCGTGCATCGCGAACGAAAATACTTCCAGAGTCGCTATTATCAAGATGTCGCTACTGTAGTACAGTATGAGGACAAGACGTGGTCAGGCCACTCGCACGTTAGGTTCACACCGCAGGGTAAAACGGGCTATTCAGAGATGTAGCCCGAAGTATTGGCGCGGACACGTGGATAGATAAACACGCAGCGCCGCCCAGTAAGAACATGAATCGAAACGATTTGAGGTTAAGCATTGGCGCGACGGAGGGAGACTTGATGGCGTATGCTGCGAGGCGTTCTGAAGTGGGCGGTCCCGAACAAGGAGAACCATGACTAGTCCATGCCAGGGCGCTCGGTAAATGATACATCTGGCTTGAAGATCATTGACTACAGTACATCTCTCCGACTCGGACCATAATTTCCGGGTTCGCCGCAGTGCGATGTACGCATTCGGGCTTCTTATAAATGGGGACATGTGACAAGATGACTTGGTGAGATATCGCGGCCCATTTGGCTTGGCTGGGGCAGTCGGGCAGTCGGTGTAGTGTCAGCGTGCAACAACGTCGCTATGATGGGACCCCAGTATGTAAGACCAACAGACCAAAATTAAGAACTCGGAGAAGATGTGGTACACAAAACGTCTATAGGAATCCAGCAAGTTGAGTTGAGTCAGTCTCGGATGAGTGAGGCTGTGGACTGGGCTGAGTTAACTAAATAAGCAAGATCGGGTTGTTGTGCTTTGTTGACTCGAGCAGTGTCGCGACCGCTCGTGGGGGGCCACCTCACGTTATAAGCCATCCGTCACATCCATTGAATCCTACCATCACATTGCACTTAACCCACACCCAGAACACTTCTTCACTTTTTGCACACTACAATGCGTTCCAAGTTCAAAGATGAGCACCCCTTTGGTAAGCGATATATGCCAGTGCCGGCGTGATCTAGTCTGATCGTCGTGTCCTCCCCTCTCCAGAGAAGCGCAAGGCCGAGGCCGAGCGCATTCGTCAGAAGTATCCCGATCGCATTCCAGTACGTCATCTTTCATATCGTCCTTCGTGGGTGGCCCACTAACCGCTGGGCCAGGTCATCTGCGAAAAGGCGGATAGGACGGACATCCCAACGATCGACAAGAAGAAGTACTTGGTGCCCTCGGTGCGTGCCCTACCATTGGTGACTATAAACGATCCACTAATATTATTTCCATCCCTCCGTACTCAGGATTTGACTGTCGGTCAGTTCGTCTACGTGATCAGGAAGCGCATCAAGCTCGCGCCTGAAAAGGCTATTTTCATCTTTGTCGACGAAACCCTGCCGCCAACCGCAGCGCTGATGAGCGCGATTTATGAGGAACACAAGTCAGTTTCCAAATCATTTTTCTGTCTTGCGTTCTTGTTGCTGATGCCTCTGAATATCAGGGACGAGGATAACTTCCTTTACGTGAGCTACTCGGGAGAGAACACATTCGGTCAGGAGGCTTGGTTGGAACTGCCATCGGACGCGTGAAGTTCTTATTTTCCCAGCTATAATTATGTGTTATGATGACGGCCCTTTGGACATAGAGGGTAACAGGCTTGCAGCGCCGACCAGACCTCGTGTGTAGATGCGTGCGGCATCCGTGGCGGCTCGTGTCCCTATGTCTTGCATATCTTGCGTAGTGGTTTACTCTGTATTCTATCATGACCGTGTTTTGTCGCAATTAGGCGTCCGTAATATGTTAAGCCCATGCATCGGTTCACAAGAGACTGACTCGGAAGCGAGAAAGGGAGATGGAACCAAACAAGTGTACATTGCATTCGGAGATAGCCGTTTCGTATGATTAGATTAGATTAACTCAACTGGCGTCCTCCTCTAGCGTCGGTTCAACCGTACCTACTAAGTTACCTCTCAAACAGACCTGTGTTTCCACACTTACAGATATCGTTTTTCATCATACTGACAGCGAGCGTCGCAGTGACAGTCAGCAGTCCCACACGAGTCTCCTCTGGTTCCCTCGGCGTAACAAAGTACAACAAAGTGTGTGGAACTGGTCCAACAGTTCACTGGAGGCTTCTGAACTGTGTTTTCTTTCTGGTCACACTGCCAACCACACGCTGTCAACCGCAACTAAGGTCACAAAAGAGCTAACACCAACAGCCACTAGGCCACCCAGTGGATGTTGATGTTAGCCCTTTCTGTGTCATCCACCATCCACGAGCTGATGAACAATGCGTCTTGACCACTGTGCAGGGCTATTTGTGGTTTCTCGCACCAAACAACCCGCAACGACCACATCCGACCTCGATTTAATAGCGGATGCTTTCCTTAGGATGGTATACCTCGTCTCCCGTGCCCTTTTCTACCTATTACCCAAGTCTTGTTGCGTTCCTTAACTCTGTCAACTTGTCTGCGACAAGATGCCTCTCCCCACATTCACTTATCCCTCCTGGCTTCCCGGTCTCTTGTGTTATTGTGTGTTCTACGTTGTTCGCGGTCAGGGTGAGACATACTGATCACACCACAGCTTTTTTACTTGTCATTAATACTATCCTCCCCATAATCACCATCATCGCTCTCGACAACATTGCCACAGGTCTGTCAGATGCTCTTCCACGGATTGTATTTTTGCTGACCCTCACTTCCATTTGCGTAGGGCTCGAGTTTGCTCTGGTGGCCTTCAACTCCTCAGCGACTGTCGCCATCGTCGCAATGCGAGTTCCTCCTTGCTCTGTGACCACCACATCCCTCTCTGACACCTCCCTAGGTTATTCTACAAGATGCTCATGAGGTCATGTGTTTTCAACGAGCTCAAGTACGACCGGAAGTGTCTTCTCGGCGTGGCCATCCTCGATGGTTGTGAGTGGCCAAGTCCTGCCTCTCTACGGGCGGCTAGGCTAATGCGATTCCGCAGGTGCTGCAATCGGGTGGTCCATCCGCACAGACAGGGCAGGCTTCTGTGAAAAGTCGGCTGATCACGCAGGTCCATGCCATACCGCGCTCGTCGCCGTTGCTCTTGTTTTCGCTTGGATATCTACCATAGTTGGTGCGTGCCACCACAATGCTTCTCGTTGAACGCTCAACGACATCGTCCAGCTTACGGTGGTGGTGTGTACGCTGACCACGTGGAAAAGAAAAAGGAAACATCCACACTGCCGATACACCTGCCTGGACGAACCATCTCGGATCCAGTCATGATTCACGCGGGGCAGTTCTCCGAATATATGCCAGAAGACGACGACGCAAAATTCACGGAAATCCCATTAAGACAGCATAAGAGGGCCGCGACATGAGCGATATATTCAACGTAGCTTGTAATTTGTATACAAATGTGAGGGTTGTGCGTGTTGTGATCCAAATTAAAATAGACAAGTATCTTCTGAAACACACAAGGAGCCGCTGAATTCTAGAACCCAACTGATCACAGTAGATCGATGCCCTCGCCGAAAGCCGTGAAATCGTCCATGTCTCGCCAATATGCTTCCTCGTCGTCCTCCACCTCCCCGACAGGTTCGTCGCCAGGCGGTGGAGGCCGGAGGTCACTGACGACCGAGCCAACATCCAGAGGGGAAACCTCTGCCAGCGGCGGGCGGACCACGTTCGTCGCCAGCGCAAGGGCCGCCGCTGAGACGGCGGCAGGCCCAGGAGCGCCGCCTGATTCTGCGTCGTCCGCACACGTTTCTACGCCGCCGGACGTGATGATAAAATCGACCTCGGCGGGAGCGCACACGGCGCCAAACACCACGCTCAAGCGGCGCACGACGACGTCGTCAGCGCGCACGATGGCCGCTGCTGCTCCGCCGCCCTCTGTGCGCTGGCGCTTGCGGTCGCGGCTCTTCTCCGCAGGCAGCGCACGGCGCCGCGCGGTGCGCGCGAGGAACACGCGCGCGTTGATCTGGTTCGCCCATACGAGGCCGAGCGCGGCGCTCTTGGACGCGCCCTCCGCGCGGCCGAAGATGCGCGCGTGCTCGGCGTAGATCAGCTCGCCGGGCATGCCGGGGTCCGCGTCGGGGCGGCGCTCCCAGACGTCCGTCACGCGGTTGATGGCGAGCACGGCGAGCTGGCGCGTCGCTGCGAGGGCGTGCAGCTGGGCCGCGATGGCGGAGAGGTTGCGCGAGCGGTCGGCGAGGGTCGCGGTGGAGACTTTGTCTTCGAGAAGGAGCTCGGCGAGCGAGTCGATGACGAGCAGCTTGAGCGGCATGGACCGCGCGTTGGCGGCGTGCATCAGCGCGGGGAGGACCTCGGAAAGGGCGTATAAGAGCGAGTCCACCGACTTGGTCACGCTCGTCTGGATGTTGTCGAGGGTGCAGTGCGAGCCGACCAGAAGAGGATGCTCGTGGAGAAGCTCGATGAGGCGGGGTGTCGGTAGACCGGTGGAAGTGGTGAGATAGCACGCTGAGCCGTTGAGGCCGCCCTGAGCGACAGGGAGCTGCACAAGAAGTGAGAGTTGCAAGGCCAGCTGTGTCTTCCCAGATGCGCTGCATTCCCGGCGTTATTCAGGGCGAATCCCAGGGATGCAGACGCGAAGACTCGCCCTTCTCCTACGAGTTCCCATATCATGCCGACCCTGATGCCGCCCCCGAGCATTTTATCGAGATGAACATCGCCAGTAGTAATGGTTTCGCTGCCATCGCGTATGACATCTCTGAGAAGGCTAGGTGGGTGGTCGACGGCGTGAGCAATGGCATCAAAAATCTCCTGCACGGCCTGCGGTGCCAATCTACATTTTTGAGAAACGTCATAGACCGGTGAGAAGAGCACGTCGGAGATGGTAACAAGGCCGCCTGTGAAGAAGCAACGCGACATCAGTTGTATGAAAACTACAAGGAAGTAGAAACACCTTTTTTCAGAGCCAATTGTCGGCTGGGTGATATCCCGGGTATGGAAGACAGAAGGGTATCAGCCATTTCCTGCAAGGCGGGTGTATCCGTGCGGAAGACGCGGACCGTGACCGCCTTCATGGCTCCTTCCAAGTCGAAAATGATTTGCCGCTCTCCGAGCCCGCCCGAAGCAGACGATGGCGATGAAGAATGGCCAGTGTATGGCGTAGTAGGCGAAGATGTTGATGTTTTTGGTATCTCGAGGTACGTGCTCGGCACATACTCCACCAAGTTCCAAACTCTCAATTACCCACTCACAGCTACGAGGCAAGCTCGCGCTCTATCACTTTATCTATATTCATCGACTGAAATGCAGTGTCTATCAATGACTTTACAAGATCCGTTGGCAGGACTGGAGTCGCCCAGATGGCACCAACACGACCTGGATGCGCGATGTCGACGGCGAATCTACCCTTGTCGAAAGCTGGAACGACTCGCTGCAAAAACAACGCCTTCTGAAGGCCGTAGAGTCTCAGTCAATAGATATAACGTTATTGGCCTCAACGCCGATGCACGATAGGCTCACGTTCGAACGCTCCGAAGCCGTCAAAGAGAAGATGGATGAGCGCGTGCGCAGGGCAGCACCGGGGACACTTTATCAGGACTGGATGACCGAGATTGACAAGCAGGTGGCCCGACACGAGAGTGAACGAGGAGAGAGTGGCAGCCCTGCAAAATCGAAAAAGTTCGGTAGACTGCCGCCCCTTGGCCGGTGCGTTATACCCTTGGTTGCCACCCGATCTCCCTTCATTGGCGAGTTAACTACTAGGGAAGGGTCTTACGCCGGGAGCTCACGCTCGGTCGCGTCGGGAACACTCATCAGGCAAAACAGCGGACGAAAACCACCGTCGTTCGTCGAAGATGATGACGACGATTTGGGGCTTTAATGACCACACCTGGACGTCTGATACCCTGCTATCCTCGTATTTGACCATCTTTCCGATACCCGTGACGTTGACTTGGAACAACAAGAGTACACGCACGCTCTAGAGGACTACTAAATAGATTGACATCGGGAATGTGATACGACTTTAGTCCATAAGGTGAAGAACAGCACAAAATATTATCCTGGGAAGTAGGGAAGGTACTTCACGAACGATCCGAGCGTTGCCTCGATAACTGTGACGGCTCTGTACTCCCTCGCCTTAGAAGCCCCCCCACCACACTGGATACCGCCTCTGTAAGCTGACGCTGATTACTTTGTGCGTGTTTCACGTAAAACAATCGAACGCTAGTCGAGTTCCAGATCCCGAGCGGGGTCATACCGCGCACGTAAATCTCGCCCCATGTCAACGAAGAAAGCCAAACGAGTGATGACTCGCTCCACTAAAAATAGGATCAGCTACGTATCTTTGACGAGAGGGGTATGACAGCTAACAATGAACCTCCGCGGGTTTAAAGGCGGTGGGGTTGGAAGGATCTGTTTCAGGGAAATGTGACTCAGATAGTCGAGAACCCCAGCAGTAGAATTCGGCTTGTGCGACGCCTGAAGATCTTGAATCTTGGGCATCAGCTCGGAAACCATCAGCATCACCGAGTCGAGAGGGAGTCTGCAAATCGTGAGGTAAAGACGGTAGTCAAGTCCAGATAAGAAGTCGACAGACCCTTGCTGCCACGATGTCACCTGTGATCGTAATAGGTCAACGGCCATATATTCAATCACGCAATGCGAAACTGTCCTTACCCATTCTTGTGTTGGTACGAACCCATTCCGCCCAACAGCATTGGCAGTCACACGATCTAAACTGTTGTCCGTGTCCAATGACATGGACCGGCGTTCCCGCATCTTGCCTCTCGCTTTCTCCGACACCGCAGATGGGAAGTTGGAGAGCGTCGTTTGCTCTACGGTAGGTGACACGAGTGGTTGCGGTGAGACGGTCTCTTCCTGCTGAGGAGAAGAATCTCGCGGTACCACGCGAACTTCCGTCAGGTTATCAGCGGACTGTTCCCTGCTCGAGATTCCGAGAGAGTTCTCCCGATCGAGCATCTTCTGTTTCTCTTCGTGCGGTTGGTCGTACACTTCTTCCGCCGCTCGGCTCTTACCCTTGGTATCCGCGGCACGAGACTGCTCTTCCTTTGCTCGTTGAATTCGTCGCACGTCGCGCAAACCACTCGCTAACGTAAATGTGCCCAGGTCCTCGAAGGTCCTATGTGCTCTCAACAAAGCATAGATAACGTTGGCGTTCTCGGAAGGATGATGCGCGATGACTGAGTTAAATATTTCCAACCTAAAGCCGCGGTTCGGATGACGTCGCCTCGCAAGTCCGTATGATGACTCACATGAAGAACAAAAGCCTCGGATGGCCCTCGTCTGCTAATAGGAAAGCGGGGCTCGCAAACGAGCTGAAAAGCTGGAGCAAACGTGTTGCAGAGTTGACATTGAGAGATTTGAAATAAGGCGCCGAGTTGGAAAGTGCTATGATTAGCGCTGGATACATCGAGCTGAGAGAGCCAGATGTTGTCGCAATGATCAAGTAGACAGCCTGTATGAGGTGTCATCAACAGAAAATTCCGTAAAACCTACCCTAGTGATCCACGTACGTTGATCATGAAATCTGCAGCAGCGCCACCGACATTCCACTTTGCAGGGATATGCGCCGATTTGATCGGGAAGGTTAGTCGTAAACCAAAAGCGGGTTCAGCAGAGAGTGTCTGGATAATGTAGGACAACGCTCGGCAGAGCCCGTGTTGTTCTATCACATTTATGTCAGCATATGGAGAAGTTTCAGCCGAGGTCGTTACCAGGTTTCTCCTTGATCTCGAGGAAGTAGCATAGAAGATACACCAAGATGTCCATGGACTTGTCTTGCTCCAAGAGGTACGACCGGAATTTCTACGAGAGCAGAGGTGTTCAGCCCCTCGTAACATGAGCTCTGGAAAATTGCTCATACCTTGTTCAAATCAATCATTTTCCAGGATAGAACGACTAAGCTGTTATAAGATCGCGGTCACGGAGAAAATAGTCCATAGTCCTCACTCGTTTCCACTACATATGGGATAGACCTCCTAGATCCTGGAAGCATGTTGTTGGTGGATGCCATTTGTTGTTCCAATATTCCAAGAACACCGTCAATGATGAACGCGAAGTCCGCGGTCCGGTGCTGGCGATATCAACTAAACCCAGCCCAGGAAGCGATCAGATGTTTGACGTACCACCTTTGCCAGAAAATATCTAAATGCGTTGGTCTTCAACGCGGGCGCGTATGCCTGAAGCTCATCAGAGCCTATGGGAATATCCCTAGCACTTCCGCCCTGAAAGTCCAAGAGAGCGCAAAGAACTTGGAAGCAGAGGTTGACAAGATTGACTCTTGGGTCCTCGCCTTTGAATACAAGGTGGTTGTACGGAAGTCGACCTGCAACGCCTCCGATCATAGTGGTGTTCGACGACTGCGATGAGTTCATAGCCGTGTTCAGCAGAGAACACAAGATAGTCAACACGTCTCGTCGCGGAGTATGCTGAACGAAATGAAGGGTGTACAAGGAAGGGGTCGTGAACAGGGACGATGGTGGCGTATATATCTGACGAGAGAGAAGGACAAGTAAAAGGCGAAGCACTTCTGCCTTATTGGTGTCATATGCTTGAGTGGGTCCAAGATCGGCAGTTGAACCCACGCCCTTCTCCCTGTGGAAATCGTGAAAAGAGCGCTCCCGTGGGGGACTGAGCTACCCACCAAATAACATAATTAATTTTGTAGTGATCTACCTGTAGCTTGGAGGGGAGAGTGAAGCCGCAACAGAACAACAGATCTACCAAACAGCTAAAGAGCTTTTCCGCAAGAGAAGGAAGCGCCGTTTTCGCCTGAGAAGGTGTGGGCAATGTGTCGGCCATAGGTGACCCACCCTCTCCGTCGTCGTCGTCATCCTCGATGACAAACTGAGGTACTTGTTCTGTCTGTTCGTGGAGGTTTTGATCATCGACGAGGTCCTTCTTCCATAAGACCTCTTTTTCAAATACGCTAGGTTCACTCTCCAGTTCAAAGATGACGGGAAGGACGCGCTGCAGGACCCGTAGACAATTTAGGACCTCCTTGGTGGTATTGCGCTCAGTTGTTCCCCCTTTGATGAGAGAAGAGGCAAAAGAAGTGACATATGTCGTTGGAACAGAAGGGAACGTGTGGTCGGAGACAAGATTAAAAAGGCGAGAAGTAATGACACGGATGAGGGTCGCAATGTTCTCTGGTGCTTCAACCAGTGCCCGACGAACTTCGGATATGGTGAGTACGGGGCGGTACGAAGTAGTCCACAACTCACTGTCTTGAGGTAAAATGAGCGAAAATACGTCGGAAGCCGAATCGAAAAGAACGGTATACTGAGAGTTATTGGCGAAGTCCGAGTCAACCCGCGTCCGGCGACATGGTAGATGTACTGCACGCACCTGATCCCAGTAAACGTCGCTTTCTGTTATATTCTGCACGATTCAGTCTCATTTAGGCACGTCTCTCCCATGGATGCGCTGGAATAAACGCACACGAGTTGAGGCCAATTTCGCGATTCCACTCGGTTGACTGCGAAAGGCAAGCTTTGCTTCATCACCAAGCAACGCAAACGGGGAAGAAAGTTTCTGTGGAAGTTTTGATAGTACAGACATGTGATGGAACGAAAATAGAGGGTGAAGGCTGCCTTGATTTTGGACGTCAAGGCGTTGATGTCCGCATTTATCAAAGTAAGCGCAGCAAGGGCGACGGATCGCGCCCGGTCCGGGGAGGTGCCGATAGTATCAAAACTTCGATGGTGCTATACTTCTGGCTAAAAACACAAAACGTCAAGTATGCACCTTGGTATGCACATCCAGAATCCATATCGCGCAAAATATCACGCGCATCTGGGACTCCTCTTCCTCCGCCAGTGAACAAACACAAACGTTATATGAAAGTGAGATAGAACGGAAAGAAGTGAAGCGGTCATATTGTAAACAGTGTGTCGTTAGTAGGCTGAGCTCGGTAACACCCCATTCATCTTGTGCTTGATCCCCAACCAATCCAGTGCGACTCGCTCTCCAAGTCGGATGATCACATGTGAGTACGTTCTTCTTTCTACACCCACAATCGGAGCCCCGGGGCCCTTTTCATATGTCACACCCAATTCCATGAGATGACGCGATGACGTACTGTACGCCTTGCTGTACGCGTTAGTGTTAGATATCTATCTTGGAACATAAATACGAAGTGTTTATATGTCCGAGTTCCACAGCTCCCATCTCACTCAGTTGTCGTCTTCCTTCTCCCATCACATCCGTACCCATAGACATCCGACTCCTCGTATCTGAGGGCTCTTTGGCTTGCTTGAGTGTGGTCGACCACTTGGTCGGCCATCCATAGACTTCTATCATATCACGTGATCGTGTCGCGCTCGTTGAACGCGTCCACAAGCGCAGGATTGGTCGATATTGGTCAATACACCCACTACAACCAACGATGAGCGAATCCACGCGTAGATCCATGCTTTTCCCCCCTCAAGATATTGGAAGATCGGCGATCCCAATGCCAATGCCTTCGTCTGCCATGAAGAATCATACCTTGAATTTTACGCAGAATAAGCGGCTCTCTGTTGCTGGGCCAGCTTCCCGTGGTGCTTATCCTCCAGCAACTCTCGCAGTCCCTTCAACGCACCCTACGCCATCTTTAAACAGGTCACAGAACTTGGACCCGCTTCTCGCGAGTGCTTCGAAAAATGGGCAGACGCCATTAAAATCGTATGGTTTTGCCCACCCTCCTATGCACAGGCTGCTTACATCTGTGATGACAGGAGCACGCGTAGAGGATCGCTCTGGGGAAGCGTGGCAGGCGCGCCTCCACCAGTTACTACTCAGGTTCTCAAAGACACTCGCCCTCTCCGCGATCGTCAGTACCAAACCAAGATGCGTCACGATATCGTTAGCTGGCTCGGAGGCACAGAGTACGACATATCAATCCAGACCCTGACGAACATGACTGGGAAGGATTATCGCAACGTTTTCCAGTTCTTGCTCTCCATGCTTGATCCAGGCTACTCATTCGATCCTCAAGTGCGTTTTGAGGAAGAGTTCGTTTCGGCGTTGAAGTGCGTTCAATACCCTTTCGTCGGACAAGTGGACCCCAAATGGCTCGCCGCTCCGGCGAGCATGCACTCATGGCCTTCATTGTTGGGTGTTCTGCATTGGCTCGTATGCATGTGCAAGGTGCGTCGTGGGGGTCCGTTCCCTTGAAAGGGAATTCTCATTATTCATACAGGGAAGACTGGCCTATATGGACAGCGGGCACCCTACACTACAATATTCCGAAATCATTCCAGAGAAATTCGATCACCCTGATCATCACTCCGCTCTCGCCTTCGACTACTTCACGGAAGCTTACGAAATCTTTTGCACGGGGTCCGACGTCTTCGTAGATCAACAACTAAAATTGGAAGAGCGATACGGTAAGTTTCTAGCCTATATAGACCCAGTGCCTTTATTGAAACGCGATAGCCAAGAAGGACGAGCAGACTGAGGTTGAACTCGAGGAACTGAAGGTAGAGCTCGCGAAGGTCAGGGCCAAGTATGACAAACTACAGTCCTCGCCAGTACGTACGCGATATCTTCCACAAAACCGTCAGTTGACATTCTGCAAGGCACCAATCGACAAACTTCTCTCCGATAATCAATGCATGAAGCGGGACTTTGAGAAGTTCCAAGAGTGTATACATAACTGGGAAGGAAGGAAGAAGACACTTATCAGTCACATTGCGAATCTCAAGATCGACATTACACAGCAATGTGAGTGAGAGCGCTATTCTCTTACTGGAGTACACGTTGGTCTGATCGTTGGTCAGCATCGAACCTAGAGCAGCTGGAAGCAGAGCAGGAACGGCTCTCCGAAGTTGTCAAGGAGCAGAATATATCGCCAGATGAAGTTGTCCGTATGAACACTGAACATGAACAACTCGCTCAGGGTATAGACGAGCTGAAGGCCAAAATTGCTGAAACCCAGAAAGACGTCCACTCACTCGAGGTATCTGTCGCCAACCATGGTGCCGCTGCTGAGGAAGCAGTTGACGCATACACGACACTCCTCTCGGATTTGGGGCTGTTCCCGCCGCTTCCCCGGCCATTCCAAGATATCGACCTCCGAATGGTGCTGAACACTGCAGCATCGCAACCGGAAAACCTACTAAAGGGCCTAGACATCCGTCATGTCATAAGACCAACACTAAATGATATTCTGGAGGCCAAACGGGACGAGCGCATAGCTGTCAACAACCAGAGGATCCAAATGGACCATGAATTCGACGAGTTGATTTCGGAGTGCGAGAAATTGGAAGACGAGATTAACGAGACAGAAAAGACGGTGATGGTCTTGGACGAACAAGCTGAAGATCTCCGAGAAGTAAGATCCACCGCTTTCGCGTTTCCCACTGGCACGTTTTATCGCCGTTATAGACTGCTCAGCGAGAAGCCCTCGTTAACAACGCCGAAATCAAACGATTAGAACGGAATCTTACACTGGCTCGGACAGCAGCACTCTCCGGTGGTGCTGGCGTAGAGTCTCAGTTGCAGACCCTGCAGATCGCGTACGTACGAAATTCAGGACCACTTCTCGTCCAACGATTTTTCTGCCAATTAGGTATCGGGAACAGATGCAGAAGATCGCGCGTTTGCAAGAAGAGACTGTTCGCGCCATAGTCAAGAGCAGTACCGAGATTGCCATGTTCAAGGAAATGACCTCTCAGCAATTAAAGGACCTCCGAGACTTCGCGACTCGCACATACCGTGAGCCAGTAAGCACCATAACGAATTAAGAGTTTATGGCACTCTGATTTGCCATATGTAGCAAAACTAGCAAATAATGATGGCCGAGGAGAGTTTTTGTACGTTTTGGATGATATGGTAGTGGCAGATGAAACCGTTAATTCGATGTATTGACACCTTCGTTGCACCTTGCGTCTCGGCCAGTATTCGGTTAAATGGTACCTACGAAGAAGTCAACACGGTACAGTAAAGCCGATCAATGTTCTACTGATTTGTGGCTGTGTGTCGCTATGCTCTTACGGCATCTAAGTGACCCCGAGCCCTCAAGTACATTTACCATACCAGTACCGAAAAAGACGCGTAGGTTGAATGACAGCCGAATAGGACTGACAACCGACGAGTGAAAAAAGAGGAGTGACTCCGAGTGAGTGCGATGTCATTGTAAGACCACGGCCACAAGTAACTATTACAGTGGGCCTGGAGCGCTAGCAGCGCCCATTGGCAGGCCGCGGAATCCGAACGACGCGGACTGTCAATGACGTTGGTGCCTGATGAAGACCGGCGTCAGCTCATCACGCCCATCGCCTGCTACACTCCTCGCCACGAGGACGCATCATGGATCGTCCCTCGTCCCTGTTCGCGCGTAGCATCGTTCGGTCGTGTTTCGTGTTCTAGACGATCCGATATCACGGCCGTGTTAATCGTACCGTAGCTGACCTTCCTATTCTCCGGGGCCTGAGGGTGTAACGAACGGATATGGCGAAAGAAGTACGTCCTTCGTACTGCGGAAAATTTTGCGTCCGCCGCCGGTGCTAACTTTGCGACGCATGCGACGCAGCGCAGCTGTACACCAATCAAACATGGGCACATGGCACTCCGTTTTTTCGTGCCCCATCATGATCATGTTCATTGTCTTCTGTGCTGACTTACTGTCTTATTCTTGACATTTCGGGGTTATTCATCGCCCTTTCTCTCTCCGGCGCCACGCCAGCTGTACTCGAGGAGCTAGCGGGGATCTTGGTCACGGTCGTGCAAGGCTCTTTCAACTGCAGAGGCACTCAGCGGGGCTCTGGTTGTGCTGTCGATCATGACGCTGTTGACTCATTCCCGTACGAAGGTGGAAGGTGGAGGCGATTCATGGTTCTGTTTCGGACTCTTTTAAATTACAGGTGGGCCCTTTTGGCTACTGTTACTGTGGGCGGCGTTTTACCAAGATCATTCCTGTCACAGGCATGCGAAGTACGATTCAGGCCACCTGTCGGCAGCTACATTCTGCCGATGCTCAGACAAACTATACGGCGCTAGTACGGAATCGGTACCGCTTGATTGCGCAGTGGAAGAACCACGACTGGCCGACGGAGGTCAAAGGGTAACACGAGAATCGGATATGCTGTGCTATTCACACGCACGTTTGGCCAAGAGACTGATAAAGGGCGACTTGCCGGATTCGGTCAATTTCGACCCGGCCTTGATAATTTAACCATACCGCTGGTTGCATTCCCTCGCCACGGGCCCGGCAATTTGGTTCTCGACTGAAAGCGTGACAAACCATCCCATGCTGTACCCTGGTCCACAGCGAGCCCCGTAGGCCCATAAGTAGGGCTGGCACCCAAGTTTCATTCTTAGCACACACCCACCCCTTTACAGCTGGTTCTGCGATCCCGCTCCACCCTCTGTCAGCCACGCACCACCTAGCCTCTCCTAATATGTCTGCTGCTCCTGAGTTTTCCGCCCCTGCCTACGATGCCGCAGAAAAGGGTACCCTCGAGAACCACTCGGGGCCAGCGAGTGTTGCTACCCTAGTGTTGACCGACGAGAAGAAGAAGGTCGACACTCCTCTCGTCCAGTCCAAAGAGGTCATTCCCATCCCGAAACCCCCCACGACAAAGCCGCCTGCCAAGAAGGTCTCCAGATGGATCCTCTGGCAGTTGTGGTTCAACACATACAGGTATGCGTTGATCACGCACGTTTTTATTCTGGGTTTCTGATCATATTCGCTAGGAAACTTTTCACGTTTGTGTTCACATTGAATATGGTCGGGATCGGCCTGGCAGTGTCAGGGCACTTTCCGTACGCCGAGAGGTATACTGGCGCCATGGCCTTGGGAAACCTGAACTTCGCCATCCTCATGCGCAACGAGCTCTTTGGCCGTTTCTTGTATTTGTTTGTGAACACCTGCTTCGCCAAGGTAGCTATCTCATTTAGTTATTTCGTATTTGGTGCTTATCGTTTGTCAGTGGGCGCCGTTATGGTGGAGGCTGGGCTGCACGTCTGTTCTTCAGGTATGAATTCCTTTTTCCTTGACGCATATGAGTGAGCTCACGGACAACGTTTGCAGCATCTCGGGGGCATTCACAGTGGTTGTGCACTTTCCGGTGTTGGTTGGCTCATCGTGAAGGTCGTGAACAACTTCCGGCACCATTCTGTCAATCACTGATTCGATCCTCATCGTCGGTGCGATAACGAACATTGCCGTTATTGTTAGTGCCATAAGCGCGTTCCCTTGGGTGAGAAACACCCATCACAAGTGAGTCACGTTTACCACGACGACGAGGAGGTCGGCTAAATGATCCATCAGTATCTTCGAGCGCCACCACCGCTTCGTCGGATGGCTCGGCCTCATCCTTACTTGTGAGAGAATTCCTTTTGGCCGAATTTTAAAGGTGCTAATGGCCTCGTTTCAGGGGTCTTCACCATACTCGGTGACTCGTATAATCCGGAGACTCGGACGTGGAACTTGAGTGGGCAACACATCCTCCGCCAGCAAGACTTCTGGTTCGCGATGGGGATGACGACGTTGTATGTAGAATTCGGAACTTTTCCCTCTATCACAGGAACGCTCACACGCTTCATTCAGTATTATCATCCCATGGCTTTGCGTCCGCGAAGTTCCTGTGGATATTGAACTCGTGAGCCCTTTATTCGTCTCGATCGAGTCGAACGCTAAGCCCCATAATTATAGCCGTCGCCTAAGGTTGCGATCATCCGGTTTAAGCGTGGAATGCAACAAGGACTCCTCGGGCGTATTAGCCGTACATCCATCATGGAGTACCATGCTTTCGGGATTATTTCGTGAGGAGCTCCTTTGTTATCGGAGTCATCTTCTCACACAAGTTAATTTTTTTAGGGAGGGAACTCACTCCAAGTATCACTATATGATCTGCGGTGTGCAAGGTAACGCCTAATCTTTCGATTTGTCTCACGATTCTCATGGTGCGCATGGCAGGTGACTTTACTCGCAGCCTCGTAAACGATCCTCCTCGGACACTCTGGACACGGGAACTGAAGGTGAGCCCAGGCAACCCCTTACGAGTCACACGGGCGGTCCGTAACGGATTTCCAGTTCGCTGGTGTCTCTAATACTTCCACACTCTACAAACGTGGCGTTCGGATATGCACGGGTACCGGCATCGGCGCTGCGTTGTCCACCTGCCTCCAGTCACCCCATTGGTGAGACACCTTCAGGTTCTCACACCGCCGGGACCATGCTGACCAGTCTGGCACAGGTACTTGATCTGGATCGGTACGTCCTGAAATTGACGGCACTGGTTGCAATTAGGAATTCGAAGCTCATGGTCTTTTTTCCCGGTATCTAGGCTCTGATCAGGAAAAGACATTTGGCCCAACGATCAGCGGTCTCATCCACCGTCACATAGGCCCAGAGCGCCTCCTATTGTGGGACAGCAAGCTCAGGGGCGGACGTCCAGATACGATGAAGATCCTGAAAGAGGCGTTTCACTCCTGGGATGCCGAAGGTGACTCCGTCCGCTCTGGCGGTTTTCGTGCGCGGCAACAAGTGCTGACGCGCGTTCCTCTGCAGTCGTCTTCATCACGTCGAATTACATCGGCAATTCAGAAATTATGCAGGGGTGTAAGGAGGCTGGCATCCCCGCATTCGGCACGCTGTGGGATTTCGTGAGTTCCATTTTTGTAGGCCTCCTCTTGCCGCTTGATGACAATGTTCTTGCAGTGAGCGGCGCACGGCGCTGGCATTTCTTTACTCATGTGCGGTGGGGGAATTCTCATAATCTAGACGTTAGTGGAACACGTCGGAGCTCCGAAGCTCGTTGCTCACGCGTTGGTGGAGCAGGCTTTCACACACATATACGATGACCCCTCCTCCAATCTCACCCCTCTCCGTTGGATAGTGTGTGTTTTTACCGAGTTGGTTCCCCTCCGCGGCGGGTCGCTGGGGTAACCGGTAGTTTTCTTTATCCCCCTTACTTCTTCCATAAAGTCACATTCCCAACGGCTCAGCACGCGCGCAGTACAAACCAATGATATTAGACATAATCTCAATGAACAGTTATTTACAGGATTGAACGGGTGCTGTATTGACGACGCGTGTATGGGCGCGAGGCTCCGTGCGAGATTGTCGTCCCGATCTGGACATGTTTAAGGGTTAAGTTGGCCGGGTGTGAATTGTAGGAATCCCACGATCAAGTAGTGCGGACCGGCTTTAATTATACCTAGTCCGAGCCGAGTACCCCTTGTGTGAGAGAACATCTACTGGGCCTGGGAGAAGAAGCTGACATTGTCGCCAGGAACCAGCTGTCAACATCTGAAGCTAATCGTTCCTAGTTTTGGTTAATCATTATCATTACCATTGCGCGAAGAAAAGCAGAGGGGGGGATTACAGCTAAGAACATGAAAAGCATACATGAAAAGACGTGACAACACACAGCAAGGTGATAACAGGAAAGGAAGACGAATGGGGAAGGAGCATGGCCCCCTCCACCACATGATCCGTGGTAAATGCTACATAGAGCGACCACACCGCCCGAGAGGAGTATGCGACTACTAATAAGGTGGCGTCAAGCAATACTGCTCGAGAATTTGACCAGACTTCCCCATCCACGGCCAGCGCCGCTCGGGTCGGATGGGTGTGTTCGGCACCAGACGGACCCCCCTGCGTGCGAGCTCAATGACAATACGGGTGATATTGCGTGCATCCTGGGGGTCATAGTTGAGGATATGTGGCCATTACCGGCAGAGGAAACTCACATCGATTCCACTGTGCTGTCTTCCCTCGAACGGCGCTAGCTCGAGGAACCGTAACTGATTCACGATATTTGGTGACATGCGACGGGGCAGAGTGGGCTAGATAGCAAGGACGGACCCGAGATGAGGGTAACATAGGAGCCGTGGCATTTTGTGGAAACGGACCTTCAACCCACGGACGCGACTGAACTCGGACCACGCGTTCACAATCTTCCGGACGTCGATAACGTCCCCCCTGAGCCACAGAGGCATGGAAATCTACAACAGCGAGAAAGGAATGATGATGTCAAGGGATGTACTCGTGGGCGGGTCTACGACTAGGCACTGGACTGACATTAGATATGAAACATTGTTTAACAACAAAGTCCCGGATGTCAAACGGACCATCAGTACACCAGCAAAAACGGACAAGGCGATCGCCCGTCTCTGGATGAATCAGGCCGTGCTGCACGAGGAAGGCTGAGAACCTTCGCTCGACTTCAGGAAAGTGTGGCGCGCTGTCAACCTGTTCCTAAAGGCACGGACCCAGAGTATCTCGATGGGCTGACTGTAGTAATGATGGAGTGGGAATGCACTGACTTGAGTTATGCCGGTGAGGGAGGTACAGAAGGGGGATAGCTTGGGACGCCATGTCGGCCTGACAAAGCTGCGGAATTCTGCAACCTTTTGCAAGGTACTAGCCATGCCGTCACTCCCTTTGTCTACCCATCTGAGAAGACAAACGGGCCATTCCTGTCGTCGATTGAGCCGATGAGAACGCCTCGCGTCGCGCGTGATAACGTACAATGATCTCATTGGGCCAGTGGAAGTCAGTACCTGGGTAGCATGTTGCTTCCACGTCCAATACCAGAAAGGCGTCGTACAGTTGGGGAGCTGTGATCGCCGGGCGTTGGTTACTCATTGAGATTGAGGGGTGCGGCAACTGTCTATGTGGCGTGGTATCTAGCCATTGAATGGAGAACGGAGGTGCCACATAGTAGGTCATAGTAATGGTGGCAGTGGCGGCAGAAAGCGGTATCGTAAGACGTGGGAGGAAGATATATCGGTTGCTGAGAGTTGGACCAATATTATAACATAGATTTGCGAGTGCGGGGTATCACGGAAGCGAAGCGAGCCTGAGAGCGGGGCTGCTAAGGCAAAGCGAACGCGGCCCGGCTAAGGTTGGTTTCACTCATCGGTCACAATGGCACACCACAGGGGAGACGACCTCGATGACGATTTCATGCCAGATGAAACAGTCGCACTCTCCGAAGATGAAGGTTTCGCATCCCTCGGAGATCACGACGACATTAGAAAATTACTCAGTGCTGACGAGGACGAAGTAGACCCCCCCAAAGAACGGCCAAACTCACTTCTGGAGAAGAAGCGAAGACGTAGAGAGAAAGAAAAAGAGCGCAGAGCAAAGGAAGGTCTCTCCCTCTCTCTCGCCGCGAGTTATCCTAAACACGACCTTTCTGTACCGTTCGTTCTCTGTTCCTGACACGCCTTCTTTGAAACAGAAGCGAAAGCTTAACGAGACTATCGAACCAGGTGATCACCCGTCTGTGGCGTCGCGCTCCCCCGCCATAATGTCCGAGTACCTGTCCGCTATGCAAGCGAAATCCTTTTCAAAAATGTCTGCATTAGAGCTTCAGGACAGACAAATTCAAGGCACGTGCTGAACTCGGGGTCTCCCAGACGACATCTTAAAAGTTGACGTTGTTAGGCAGAGAATTTCATAGTGGATACGACTACATGGACGGGATCGAAGAGTTTGGACACGTTGGCGGATTTTATTACTCAAGGTATATACCACCTTCCTCTGTCTTCGCTTCTGAGTTTCAGTAACCCTTCTCGAATGACAGCGGTACCGAATCTTCACACCCGGTTACTGCAGAGAACCAAATCGTTCGGAGCGCCCACACTACTCTTTCTAACAGGGGCAGCTTTGCGTGCGGCGGATGTGACCCGTGCCCTCAAGAACAAAACGCTGCAAGGTGAGAAGAGTGCTGGTGTCGCGAAGCTCTTCGCCAAACACTGCAAACTCGAAGAGCACATCAACCTTCTCAAGAAGACCAAGATCGGCTCGGCGGTCGGTACGCCGGGCAGGGTCGGTAAGCTGCTTTGTGAGACAGGCGAGTACTTCACGTCTCAAGTCGACAACGGTAACTGAACAGGCATTCCCGCCCAGATGCACTCTCGGTGTCAGCTCTCACGCATATCGTACTCGATGTGAGCCATCGTGACGCGAAAGAACTATGTTTGTTGGACATTCCTCAGACGCGGGACGAAGTCTTCAGGACGGTACTTGGTGCGCCTCAAGTAATGGAGCGGATAAAAGCTGGGAAGACACACGTCGTACTTTTCTAGTGCTCGCCCAAAGTTGTATGATGGCCAGTTGGCATTCACATTATGGTTGTAGCGTGACAGCGTCCATGATATAGATGTAGTCTAAAAGCCTTTTGGATTTGTTCTCTGTGTGATCTACGAGCAAGGTGAGACGTCATTGTCGTGCGAGGGATAAGGAACATACACGAGTCCATTTTGGCACCTTGTGGACACCTTTGCGATATCCTCTGTGGTGAGGAGAGAAGACGGTGTACTTGTCCTTGGGATCCATTTCATGCTCCTTGGGTAAAGCAAGTGCGCTGGTCTTTTTTTGCACAAGTTTTAGTTTGAGAAAGCGATTGTCGGAAGAGAACACACCAATGCCGTGCACTCAACACCACTGGCTCTGACGGTCTCGATAACGGCGTCAACTTTCTTGAGACGGTCTCGGACGTTGGCTTTTCGTGTCACCGACAGCCGCCATGGCACTTTCCTACAATTGCGAATGTCAGAAGACCTCGAGAACCTGATATCACACGTACCATAAAAGACCAACATTGACGGCTGCGGTCGGTCTGAATGCACCGAACATATCTGCTTTCAAGTCAGTCGTGTTGTCAGTTCGCGAATTCGTTTGAGGTGGCGCTGTGTAACATTTTCCCACGACCCAAGGTCTCCCAACGACCACGATGAACGGCACCATGACGGTCACCGACATCGACCCCTCAATGTCGACACCTCTCCCACTCAATGGTGCTGGCGCCAATG
The DNA here is from genome assembly GCA_021525015.1 of Lactarius pseudohatsudake. NCBI lineage: Eukaryota > Fungi > Basidiomycota > Agaricomycetes > Russulales > Russulaceae > Lactarius > Lactarius pseudohatsudake. Next base: position 78,767 of record JAKELH010000099.1, read on the forward strand.
GCGACGAAGGTGTCGGACCCTCGGGGACACTCAAGTTCACCACCGGTCTTATCCTCCCTCCCCCGGATGTGAAGTGTGCGTCTTTGTCGTTGATTTTGAGTCTCTCATAGCCTTACCAGCGTATGCATGTCGGGCGTCCCGTTCATAGCCACCATTAATCGCACAATTGTGCATATGAACCGCTCGTCGGATCCGCTCCAGTTCGAGGTAAAACTGCGCGAGAGCCGGCGTACGGACCCCGCGTTCTCGTTCCTCAACCCGGCCGACCCTTATCATGCTTATTACAGAACCCGGTTGGAACAAGCGATGAGAGGAGAAGTATTGGACGGTGTGCCGGCGGATGTGGATAGTAAAGTTGGAGAGACTGTAGATGGAAAGGTCTCGGAGGACTATGGAAAACAACCACCACCCACCGAGTTTATATTGGAGATGCCAAACATCAGCGCGGTCGACCTGTACGCTCTCAATTATATGTTTCCCCTTCTCGGGCTGACGAGTACTTTTTTAAATTAGTGATATCATGAAGCTGACCGCACTACTCACAGCCAGACAAGGTCACTCGTTCCTGGCGGCCCTCTCGGTGAAAGAGGGTCGGAACTATCAATTCGACTTTCTCAAGCCAACGCACTCACTCTTCGGGTACTTCAATCGACTCATCGAACAATACACCAAGGTCCTCATGCCTACCCCAGAGACGCTGGGAAAGCTGAAGGAGCGGTCCGAGGCTGATGCAAAGTGGAAAATGTTCACAGAAGCACAGTCGCATGCGAAATGGGAGCGTACCAGACGTGAACAAGAGAAGAAACGTGAGGATGACCGTGAGGCCGAGCGTGGTACGTGGACTACAGAAATCTGTGACAAAAGCGGGGACTTGACGTCTGTCTTTGCGTGCAGTCGCGTTTGCAGAGATCGACTGGCATGACTACGCCATAGTGCAAACGATTGAATTCACGGCTGCCGACGCCCCGGCCGAATTACCGCCGCCTATGAGCGTACAAGAAATGGAAAACATGACTCTAGCACAGAAGCGTATGGCTGCGATGGTGATGGAGACAACCGCGGAGGATGTGGAGGCTCACCGAGCACGTCAGGCGGCGGCTGAGGCTGAGGCAGCTGCCGCAGTTAGCAGCGCTGGCGGTGCGGGCGCTGAAGCAGCAGACGACGACGTGATGATGGAGGAGAGCGACGACGAAGACGCAGAGTCGGAGCGAAAGAGAAAGGAGGACGAAGAGAAACGGAAGGAAGTGGAACGTGCGAAGGTCGTACAAGCCAGCTCGCTGGAGGCTGGTGCGCCCATGAAAATCAGAACCGACTATGTGCCCAAATGTAAGTGCTCCTTACCCTTGGTGTCGAGTTTTCTGATCATGTTCCGGCAGTGGGTAGCAAGAGTAAGGTGGCACTGGCTACTTGTAGCATATGCGGACAGCAAATCCCGGTCAACGAATTGCAAGAACATATGCGAATCGAACTCCTTGACCCACGGTGGAAGTCACAGCGCGACGCACTCGAGGCTCGGAAGGCACAGGCCTCGGAGCTGCAGCGCGGGGCGAATGTTGTCTCCTCACTCAAGAATCTTGCACGAACTCGCGTGGATATTTTCGGCACGGAGACAGACGAGGAGAGGAGGAAGCGGGAAGAGGAAGAGGAGCGCGAGCGACGGAAGGAAAGGGAAAAGGTTGTTTGGGACGGTCACACTGCGACGAAGGCCGGCACACTCGACAAGTACTCGACGAACGTCAATTTCGACGAACAGATCGCCGCCATTCACCGCGCCAAGGGTCTAGGACCGTACGTCTCTTTCTAGCCGTCCTACCGAACAATTAACCGAGAGATTGTCTTCCACAGACAGGAAGCAAATGCTATTGGCCCAGGCATCGGACCTTCAGCAGCTCCCCCGCCTCTCGCCTCTGTGCAGCCCGCTCTCCCTATCCCCCCAAAACCCGTCGACGTGGTATCGAAAGACCCTTCGTTTACCGCCGCAACGATATCGTCGGGACCGCAGCCCGCGTCGATGTACCCGACGCCCGCGCCTCCTGTCATGCTTCCTCCAGCTGCACTATCAGGGACTAGACTCGGCGCAGCCATTCGGGTACCAGCCTCCTCCCGGACGCGCACCCCCTCCATTTACCCCACCAGCGGCGGGGGCGGCACCCCCCGCCAATGCTACGGGCACAGGTGCGCCCCGCGGATCAAATGGAGGGCGACGCGGACGACGTCCCTCCCGCGAAGCGCCAGCGCGTCGCAAAGCTGCCCGGCGGACAGTACTATCCAGAACAAGATTGGATTAACATGCACCCGGTGCGTTTTTTTTCCATGCTAGGCCGTCATATTTGACGCTGACGTTGAAAAAACTAGCACCCGATTTCGCTGCAGGTGCAACTGCCGTCGAACGCGAGCTCGCCCGAGTCGAAGATGGACGGGACGATCGTGACGATCGCGGATCTGCCGCTGAACCTGTTCGTGTCGACGCTGCGGGACCGCATCATCGCGACGACGGGCAGCTCGCTGTCGGCGGGGAAACTGATCCTGTCGTACAATGGCAAGATGCTCACGAACCGCAATACGATCGCGAGCTACAATCTGGAGGAGGACGACCTGCTCGTGTTGACCGTGCGGGACCAGAAGAAAAAGTAAACTTTTTGCGAGGTTTGGGTACAGATGTGTTGCTCTCTCTTTCTCTGCCTCCATTACGCCGCTTGTTCTGTTCTCTTGTTCCCCGAGATTATAATCATATGTAATCGCCGTTTGGCTTTTTCCAACGTCTTTCCCTGCCGAGGCGCAGACGCCACAGTGTACAATCATTCCGCAAGGAATGCAAAGCGAAAGCATGTGTTTGATCGCTGGGTACGCGCTACGCCATACATAATTCGGTATGAGGGACAGTGGCAAGTGAGAGAGATCGCAGTATGGTTGGTCTCACATCGGTCCTAACAGTACCAATGGAACCTTAGAGCGAGTCATCACCATCATAGCACGCCACGAGCATGACAATAGCACGACAATCCAACTATCAAGGAGTTTCCGGTCTAGCAAAAGCCCGGACCTAGCATGTGGTGTTGTGGACTAATTCCAGTCTGTACTTGTACTATAGTCTCTAAACCTTACGATAAGAAACAGTGTGCTCCATTACGTGTACCTCTAAAGAGGTTTCGTCGCGGAGTCACCTTGGGCTTCCACAATAATTGAAGCGTCTTCCGAGATCCGTGCCCATTCTACCATACATGAAAAAGATGTGACGAGATAAAATATTGAAACACGGAAAAGGGATGTCATCTCTGACCGTGTCGCGTCTAAAATTATCCGGACTAGAACACGCGTCTACAGAGAAGTGCAAACACGAGCACCAGGAGAACACCAATCGCCGTGTCGAGTAGCATCGGCGGGCGGACCGTCGACACGTGTGTGCGTGTCTGCTGGTAGAGAGACGAACCGACTTGGTGACCACCTCGGGGAGGAGGCGGGGAGGAAGTGGTCGCGCCATTATCCGCTACCGCCTCGGTTATGCGATTTGCGTTGCCTGGTGGGGTCGGGTGGTCGGCCTCTGGAGACCGAACCACCGGAGTCACAGTTACGTCTACCGCAGGTGTCGGGACGCCACTCGCGTCTGCCTCCGCGGACGTCCTTTCCCCGGTCGTCGTTGTTGTCGGCGGGGATGTAGAGCCTAAGGTACGGCCCGAACCATTCGACGGTGGGGGATCGGGGAGGGACTGGACGTTCGAGTGGTTGCAACGGGGGCAGACCCAGTCCTTTGACCTTTCGGAGAAACGCAATCGAGTAGTAAGGTGGTGAGTACTAAGGCGAGAGACAAGGGGATACTTACAAAGCGGCGAGGCGCCTGCGCTCGCTGGACGGGGCCTCAAGTGCCCCGATGCCCATTGCGGCTTGGCCTTTCAGAGGGAAAAAGCCCTGGAGGGCGATTATGGCTAGAGGATGGCCCGATTCAGCGCGTCTGATTCGTCGATTGGAGGTTGCGGAACTGACCGGTCCGCACGCCCCAAGCCGGCTGCCATAATTCTTCATGATCTACCGCGGAGTCATTCAAATTGAAATGCGAACAAAGCAAGACCGAGACCCTCACAGTTTGTGAAGCTGATACAGATCTGAGGGTGGGTGAGCGATCCAGACAGACAGGAAAATTAGTCAGGAGTGAGCCTACTTTCGTGTTCAATTCGAATCGGCCGTTGGGAGTGAGCAGCATGATGCTTGGTGGTCGAAATGGGTATTCTGCCGGTAGCCGGATACGAAAGTGGTACAATCCGCCCTCAAAGTCAGTGCCAGAAGGCCCGCGGAGAGTGCAGTGCCACTCCTATAATCCACATTGGTGAGAGTGACACGTTGCAAAGAAAAACTACGCATACAAAGATATCGTCCTGAGGTTACAGACAGGGATGGAGGGGAGAGACCAAGTGTAAGTCATTGTGTATGCGGATAAATAATCGAAACACACCTCCAAAGGGGCTGCAGAGTACTCAGTGCTTGGATCATTTGCGAGCTCCCGTGCCTCCTGCATGATGCGCTTGACGGCTAGAGGGGTGATGCATGGCATCCGTCACTACATGATGAAGAATATGTTGGACGTAAACCTCACCGGAGTTGTTCTTGTTGAGCATGGCAGGGACAGCCATTGCAGCGAACGGAGGGTGGTGGTGGTGGTGGTGGTGGAGTGGTGGAGTGATTAACTCGAGAAGGGACACGTAGTAATCGCAGCTTGTTACTTATTGTGGGAATTACGGGCCCAGGCACCGTTCGCCTCGTTTCCGTTCCGACTCACCCTCGTCCACTCGTCGCGTCCATTCCATATCGCGCACTACGACAACCCACCGACCATGCAAATCAAAAAACTAAAAGTCCGCCCTCAGAAGAGTACGCTCTCCACATCATAACACAGGCTCCACTTACCCATTCGTTCGTTCCATACAGACCAACCGGTCGTACTTTGCGCCCCACAACTCGCGTCTATGCTCGGATGCTGGGCAGCTACCAAAGACGTTCGATCAATCGGGGCCTGTAGCGAACATGCCCAGACACTCTTTGAGTGCATGCGCACAGCGGTGCGACTCCCCCTTCTTCGTTTCGTAGCACGGAACTGACGTCTTGCGCACGCCTGGCAGCCAATGAAGGGCAAACAACATCGACCATCGATCAACTATCATTTGGCACGGTTAGGGAAAACCCTCAAGGATTGAAGTTGGGGTCGTATCATCGCCGGGTGCACCCGCACCTCGTTCACTTTCTGTCGAGCGAAAATGCATTTTATAGATAGAACAAATGCAACGTCATGAATCTAGCGTGGTCCACACCCGCAGCGTGTCCTCGTTCTCTTCCAGGTCATTCACTAGCCCCTTTACTATACTACTCAATTCATCGTCCTCCACCGGGTCTTCAGTCGGCGCGTATATGAGCTCACAGGACAACAGCCCCTGCGAAAGACCAGACTGGGTGACCGCATTCGTTATCTTCCCCAGCGCATTCGGCGGGCACAAAATCTGCCGTCGGAGATCCAGATTGTTATGTAGATGAAGGGGGTAAAGCCCACGCACCTCAACCTCTACGTCCTCCCCGGATCCAGGGTTTTGGTCAAAGTCTTCCGCGCCAGCCGCGAGCGTTTCCTCGAGGAGCCTGTCGACTCCGCCACTCTCCGCGCTTTGCTTATCGAGTGCGACGCGCACACGTCCCTTGTACCGGAACATGAATCCAACCGTCGCGAAACGAGCACTGCTCACCGTCAGACCTAGCACGAAAGAAAAAATGAGGGCAGCAAGTCGACGCACTTGTGTTCGTTGAGGATCTCGCGGGTTTTGTGTAGCGTTCGATTCCCGTTATCTGTCAGGCATTCTCTTTCGCGAGTCAGTGACCGCCGGTGCGCGACGAGCCTCCGTCGTCTGGACGTACATGATAAGTCCGACCGAACCGTGTGCAAGCGCCTCGTATGTTATCAGCTGTCCAGCTCCATCCTTCCCACCCACTGCCTAGAAAAGTAGTGAAAATGAGAGCGAACCGAATATGCCCATGGGCATCCACGCACGCACGCACGCACCTTTTGCAACGCGCTCTCGATATTCACCTTGGGCACGCCGTCCGCGCGCGCCTTTTTCACGGCGTTGAACAACGCCACGTTCCTCTCGGGGTCGGACCCGCCATCTAACGGAGGGGCTTTTTGTAAGTTGCCGCTTGTCGCCAGGGGGGGGGTACGAAACTCACTGCGCGCTGCTACCATGATGTCCTGCGGCCCACCACGACGCGTAGCATTAGTCAGGTCTATCTGTTTGGCAAGGCGGTCTTTGCTTACGCGGGACGCTCGCGCATAGACTTGCCCGCGACGCAGGTCATTGATGCCCTTCTTTTGCTGGATTTTCGACCACTAGAAGAGAGAAGGTCGCGCTAAGTTTAAGTATAGGCTGCTGGTGAACGCGCGAGCGTACTTTGTTGTGACCGGAACAAGTTGGCGAGCTAGTAGAAAGTGGACGAATATGGGTGGGCCTTGGGACAAGCAGTATTCGAGAACTGAGCGAGAACATCGAATCGAGGCAAGTCACGATGACCGTGGAAAGCCGGGTATGTTCGACGTAATATCGCTTACATCACACGACATGGGTCTCGTGACAAGTAAATTATCATAATATCATAACTCGAGCAAAGTAACATATTCCCCGCTCTTCACTTCTTTCCTACAGAATGCGAGGATGTCGATGGACTCAGCCCCAACAAACTCGCCTCCGCTGCGGCCACTGCCTCCGCCAAATCCAAGTGGAAGTACGGCGTGTCAATCTGTACAGTCGCTGCTTCGCCACGACGTACCGCGCCGTACGAGGTACCCTCCGAGTCCCTAGCTTCGACGTCCCCAGCTTCGACGTCCTTTGAAACCGGGCTGCGAGTCTCGGGATCATCGTACGGCTCGATCGCGGCAACATCGTGGGGCCGAGCTGATTGGATGCGGTGGTCATAGCCGAAGCCCGCCGCGACGAGCGAACGGCGGATCCACGGCGAAAGGATTGACGCGAAGTGGAACTCAACCGGATGGTCGGTCCAGCGTTCTATCTCCTTGCGCGTGTCTATAAGCGCCTGCACCGACGTCGTATCAACCTGCGAACTACACGCGAAAAAGTATCAATGATTGTTGGTTGGTCGAAAGAAAATGGCCTTACGCCGTGGAGAAGTCTAGCACGATGGAGTGGAGAACCGGCTTGGATTGGTTCTCTTCCCACTCGGAGTTGGCGCCGTGCCGCGAACCAGGATCGTTCCACGGGCGGTCGGCCAGAGGGATCAGGCGTACGTCGGTTCCGCGGCGAACGTTTGCCTTGACATAATCCACAATTTCGCTGTTGAGCACGCTGCAGTTCGGATAGAGGAACGTCTCCTCCAAGCGGTACACGAGGACGCCCGGTGGAGGGGGTTCTACGCGAATCTGCGGGTTGATCACGTGGTTGTTGGCCAACGGAACGAAAACATCCCGAGAATGGGAGGTGTTGTTGTCATTGGCGTGCACCCGAACACGTCCAAGGAAGCGGCCGCGCGGGTGTGCGAGTCGGAAGATGAGAAGTGCCCCCGATGTTGCCAGGGAAACGTAGATCCCATTCTCAATGGTCGAGAAAATGGTCACAAGCACCGCGGCGACCCAAATGAAGAACTCCAATGGTGAGATGCGCCAGTACTTGTATACCTGCGGAGGCTTGGTGACGAGATCAGCAACTGCGTGGATGATGACGGCCGAGAGCCCTGCTGTGGGGATCCAGAAGAAGGCGGACGTAAGACCGTACAACGCCACAAGGACGATGATGCCACTGAGGATACCCGCTGCAGGAGTGCGCACGCCAGATTTCGATTTGAGAGCAGAACGTGAAAACGACCCAGTAGCGGGGTAGGCCCCAAAGGCAGTCCCGACAGTGTTGGTGACGCCGATCGCAACAAGCTCCTGGTTCGGGTCAATTTTGTAGCCGTTGATACGTCCAAATGCTGAGTGAACATTAGTTAAAAATCAGAATGACGTCCTATGAACCCCGGCTTACACTTGGCAATGGCGATGTGCTCCAGCAACAGAATGATTGTAGCAACAGGGAGTTTGGGCGCAAGTGCCGACAGGAAGCTGCGAGTCGATGTTGGGAGTACCGACGTGCTTGAGACCTCGCGGCACGGTCTGGAGGATCTTGATCGGATACGTGCCTTTTGCGCTCCTGCGATGACGCGTATACAGCCAGGAGGCAAGGGTGAGGACGACAATGACGAATGCGCTACGGAACGCCGAGATGAAGAAAAATGTCTTAGCTGAGTGATAGCAGTTAGACGGGGAGGCATGCAAGACGTAAGAGGTAATGTGCAGACCTCGGCGGGGGTAACGGCGAGTGAGGTAGTCGCAGGTCATCCGAATTGCGTACAAAAAGAAGAGAGCAACGAGACCAAAGGCGGCATCCTTTTTTGTCCTGCCGAGTCCCTTGAGTGTGTTGATGATGACATGGTACGTAGCGGCGCGCGTGCTGTTCGAGCTCGGATGATCAGGTAAGCTCAAAATAGCAGATAAGAAGGGACAAACTCGAATCCTGTGATGCCCATAAGCCCAGGGACCTGACCGACCGTGATATTGATCGCTGAGCCGGTCATGAAGCCGGCGACGGCAGGAACCGGGATGAGTTCCACTAACCAGCCAAGGCGGAGCAAACCAATGCCCAAGACGATGAAACCGCAGACGAAGGCCAAATTTGTCGCGATCTCGGGGCCAGACCATTCGTTAGGGTGTTTCTGGTCAATATATTTGATTATTTGAGAAACTTGAAGAGACATGACTGCAACCGGGCCGATGGACACATCCTTAGAGGTGGCAAACAACTAGGGTGATATTAGGAGATTGAGAAGGGGTGTAATGTAAGCAACGACGTACACAATAGGTCATTACGCCAACAAAGGCCGAATAAAGACCGTATTCTGGTGGCAAGGTTGCGATCTGAGGTAAAATATTTCGGTTGAACGAATGCGGGACAGATCGTGGCTGTGTTAATTTACCGTAGCATAGGACATGCTCTGGGGAACCAAGACCATGCCGACGGTGAGACCGGCAATGATGTCACCAGTCAGCCAACCAACATCTATGAGGTTGAGTGAGCGGCCGGCAAGGAAATGATAACAGGCACAATGGAAGCAAGCGCACTGTAGCGAGTGATCCAACCAAGTATAGGGAAGAGTCGCCGGAGGTATTGAACGGCCTATTCCGAGTAAGTGGAACCCATAATTATAATTGTTGCTTATTAACTGACGAAATCTTTGGGATCTCTTGCGAGATTGTGTACCCAATCCTTAGAAGAGATTATAGAAGGCTGGTCTTCGGGATACTCGACGATCCTCTTGCCAAGGTTCTTTGCTCGCTCGGTGGCCATGGTTGAAGATCAACAATGGGGACTCGGAGCAACGAGTTGCGGGGAAAATGCCATGGGAAGTTTGGAAGAAATATAAAGCAAGGTCAGGCACGTCGATCGGAGTTGCCACCACCTGTCAGATATTCCTTTGAAGAAGGGGGGGGAGGGTACGGTGTGCGACACAGTAGCATGTTCGAGTTCCAGGACAGACCTAACATATACAAGTCAGAAACCGACGAATATTTGTCTTCAGCATTCGAGAGAACTCACACAGGCTCCATGAGAAAGACGGAACGCTCGAACAACTGGAACGCGTGTACACCTTCAAAACAGGGCAGAAGCAACGGCCCGAAACGGATGAGCGTCGAGCACGCCATCGCGAACCAAGTTGACGACGTTTGTGGCGCATATTCGCGGACTTTGAATATTTGACTGATAGCGGTAACGCAGAGGTACAAGGAAATGGCGGCATCTTGCATACAGAATCATTAGAAATTCGTAATTTGCGACTTCGGGCCGATACTGTAATCAGCGCGCGCAGTAGACCCGTAACCAGCCCAGAGAACGAGGAAAGAGGGTGTCACGTAGTGACTGGAGAGTCCTCGTTTATCGAAGTTCTGTGAAACGACACCCCAGACTACTGTGGAAGTATGGTCACTAGGTCTACCCCCGCAAAGTCGCGAATTACGAACATTCGTACATAACGTGTGGCGTGACCTGGCGTGGATTGTATGTACATGTGCTGATGCAGCGCTGATGGCTCATCCTCCCTAGTCCGGTTTCGCCTTGTCTCACGGATCTGGGACAATCAGATTATCTAACTGACTGACCAACCAGATCAATCAACTCTCACGCACGTATTCTGGAATCGTCGATGCCGTCAAGCGGCCACCAAGGACATCGCATAGGGTTCTGAACTGCGACAGGAACATATATAACGCCATTGAAGAATCTTTGGCGCAACGAGTACGCCATGTACCAGTACTTATTCGGGATTGAGGCAGGCACGAAAGGCACCACAGTCAAGTGATTTGCTTGGTGATTCGGCGATTCCGATGCCATGGGGAAACGACAGAGCTACCAGATTCAGGTCGGTGCAATGATGGTGGTTATAATTAACTCACCGTTCCGTTCCGTTCATTTAAATTGGTGCGAAGCAAACCAGCCAGAATCCAGCGCACCTGCCCTTCGACCCAGGCCTCTTCGTCAGTGTGGCACCAACGGTACCAGCTGTGCTTGGAGCGGCTGATCGGTGACAGGACAGGTCCTAGTCTTATCTTGGAGCAGAAAGTGGCTAGATCAAGGATATGCCACGACCTACATCGCCCTTTCCCATTATGTCTGGCTCAGGTTCACGAAGGAATAGCCATTGGATAGCCATTGGACGATCCTTACGGAGTAACTTAAAGATCTGGAGCTCGGAGGATCCCTGGAGTTCAAGTTAAGGTTGAGTTATTTAAATAATAATTTACTTTCAAGTATACGTAATCGAATCAATCACTCACAAAGTTCCCGAGCTGTAAAAGTACAGAAAGCGTTACCAAAATATTGAATCGTGGTCGATTTATTGTCCAAAGTTCTATGGATGCTGGAGAATTTCCCGAGGAGTGTATAAGGCAGTTCAAGGCTTGATTCAAGGGCTCACGGAATTGTTAGGCGCGTGTTCCGTTCTTCTCCGAGTCCGTCGGCAGATTTTTTCAACCCGGCACCTGCCGGACACCTCCTAGCTAATGGTCCCCATGTCGTCAAGCATTTGGTTCAAGCCGAGAAAGGATGCGCGTGCTCACTGTTCGTCGTAACTAACAACAACTTGGAAGATCTGTGGGGCTGTAGGACCCGACCGACTGCTTCGCTTGTTAAAGCTTAAAGCTTAAAGTGTGGCCCGCTCCTTTGGTCGAGGAAGGAGGTCATGACCCTACACTTGTCCTCCTACCCAGTGTGCTTCACCGTGTGCAGCACTCCAAACGCATTCCCGCGTGTCGAAATCTGCCGCCTGCTAGAGAGCACGGTCGCGCCTTAATCGCGCCTCCCCCTACGTTGCCTTCAATATCGCCACCGCAAACTCTCGTGTATGGCGTCACTACTCACGTCTTGTGTCCGAGTACAACTTGAACGCCTTCCATACCACTTCAGACTGCCGCAACGCCGCAACGGCAACCTGACGAGCGGTGTCCCTCTCAAGCCTGAGGTCCCGCTGACTTAGACACAAGCAGCGGCCTGTCATTTGCTGCATTACTCTGTCGAATAAACCAATGATGCCGCCGGCGTGCGCAACCAGCATGGGTATCGACATCGACCCGGTAGCGGACGACGATGCAGTTATCTCTGCCAACCGGTTGCACCGGGTTGCACCAACTAATTTGGGACCACGCCGCTGCATTCACCGCTGCGGTACTTATTCGGTAGTTGCCGTCACCACTAGTTGCGTGGGGTCGCATCAGCCTCGGGATGACGTTGACATCATGATGCCTGGCTCAATGTTGTTGCTCTTCGCGCATGCTATTGATGCCCACCACGTGCTACGCCCCGGTCGGCCTCATCACCACACAGTACATCCTCGCCGTTCGTGTCACCGTCGCGGCGGCGCTGCCTTCCACGCGCACGACGATACCTCTCTAGCTTCAGTGTTCATAAGCGCGAGAATACACCTTACATAGATAACCGCGCAATTACTTCCTCCTCACCCGCCTTCATGTTGACGGCCTTGGTCATGATTTACTGTACGCCATTTACGGAATTCCATTTCCGCGAGCTCTACACTGTAGTACTCAGTACCGTTGGTACAGCACCGTGATCATCAATGTCATCTGTGCCGTAAGTTACGTGATTGTTCTCGGCGTATTTACGTCGAGTTTACATCAAAATGGGTGTTTGGTGATTTATAAGTTGTAAGTCGCAAGAGCACGCAACAAGAGCACGCAAGCATTAAATGGTGATGCCAGGGCCAACCTCTTCCATGTGACTTCTACAAGGACTTCCGAATCAGCTGCTTCCCTTGAATGATCAAGCTTAGCGCAACCATCAGCGACTTTTACCCTAGCTCTTCCTGCCATTTAAATTCGAAACGAGAAGTGTGAGGTGTTTGGAGATTTTAACACAAGCGACCGACACAGCACTCCACTCCATCACCATCAGCGTGACACGTTTCACAAGCGCCAAGTATGATATACATGATACGGCTGCGTCGCTGTGATAATAATGTGTGGCCGTAGTCGTATCGCATAACAAAACTACAATACATTCGACACGGCCACGGTCCTTCCCGGCAATGCATTTGCACCCGAACGAATTGCATGCATGATTGACTTACGGAGACAACAAGAGTCAAGGCATCCGAGTCATCGAAGCATCGTCCATCATCTTGGATCCACTGGCACATGGTTCCCATCACCTTTGCTCATCCATCAAGAATCCCTCAGGCTGTCCTCCTGGTCCTTCGCGAAGTGAAGAAATGCTGTAATGTCTGAGGACTCGCACTAAACCTTGACACAGTTGACCTGGTGCGCTGCTAGCGTGATGAGAGCCTGTCGTTCGGTGACATTGTGCCACTGACCTCTGCCCATATAAATTGGCTTGGTTTGCAGGGTGTGGTTCTTCAGCCCCCTGCTCATATTCGTACTATCTCTTCCAAGGCACTGGTTGGTTAGTTTCCAGGCTTTAGTCTTCTTTCTCCCAGCAGCTATGGCTAACCTTTATGCCTCCAGCCCATACGTTCTTTGCATTCACATCCACATTCAAGCCGCAATTTCTCATAACAATCATATCATCATCATCTTTAAACATGCACTCTTACAAGACCCTCGCTGTCATTGCACTTGCTGTCTCCACAGCATCTCCCGCTCTTTCTGCTCCTGTCGTGTAACGCTCCTTACTTTTCGACTCTTGGGGACAGCCCTCGCTAACGAATGTTGTCGTTGTTCTAGTGCTGGTCAGCAGCGGGCCCGCGCCAACTTTGATGAACGTGCGAGCGCTCTCCCGATTGGTATCGCAGAAGATGTTGGAAGTCTCATCAAGACGGTTGGGACCAATCTTGCCTTTGGGGCTTTACCCGTTGCTCTGGAGCACTTCCTCAATAGCACGCGTCGTGCGCTGCCTGACGACGCTCCGCTCGCTGATAACGATAAACGCGCCCCCGGTATTGCAGGCTTAGTCGATGATCTCCTAACTAGCTTGAAGTCGACCGACTCCCTTGGAAAGGTTATCAAAAATGGTCTTATTGGCGGCGCGGCCTCGGGGGTTGGGGCAGCTGGAGCGAATGCGCTTTTTAACAACAATAGGTGAGGGAAGCGCTAGGAAAATGTTTTCAATTGCTCATCGTTGTTGGCAGGCGTGAACCTTCGCCGTTCTCGGGGAGCGACTTGAGTGGCGTCGCGAAGACTCTTGCGGGTGCATTGATATCCTTGGGTGCTGCGGACGGTGTAAAGGAAGCTACGGATAAAATCTTCAACAGAGATGATGCATCGTGAGTGTCCTTCCCTTCTCTATCGTAGGTACCTGGCGAGCTCATCCGTCGCAGACCTCAGGACCTCATTGATGCTCTTCAGCGCCTCGGCAGTCGGCTTGACGAGCTCGACTGAGTGCATTTCGATGATATAGATAGATATGATCTGACTTAAATGACGTTACGACTTCCATTATTGATCGCGTACACGCAGTTGTAATCGGGTGCTGGTTCATTCAATGCAAGATGAGCATGCAGTTCAAATAGGCAGCTTTCATATTGTTCATCCCCAAGAGTTCAGTACGTATTACCTTTTTCGCTTAGTGGAGGAGTGGTTTAAGCCTCTGAACGATGTCGACCCTGACCAAAAGTTGGATGAGTAATTGTGGACTTCATGAGGACAAAATTGGAGGCTGCACGTTTTGGGCCCGCCGATTTTGTCAGTAGGGTATCTTCTGGGAAAGAATCATCCCGGACTTCTCACGACTTCTCCACGGGCTGGGACGAGAAGAGCACGCCAAGAGGCCTGAGAAATTAATTGTGACCGTTAAATGTAACCCGCCCGCCGCCCGCCAAGCATATTTTTATGGGGGCGCCAAGTTTGCTTTGGTCAAAAAGAGGTCCAAGTGTTGCGAACCATGAGAAGGAAAAACTTGGGTCCACAAGCGGCCACGACCAACTCTTTGTGTACTTACGAAGCCTATTGTATACCAAGACCACGTGGATTAGCACCACGACACGACGGACGCGCGTGGCGTCGGTTAACCGATTACCATCTCGTCTTTCGCTATCCAGTGCGCAGTGCGCCTGCCATTGTTTCCTCCATCCATCACGACACCCTCTCCTTCTCGGATTAACGACCTTCCAAATACTTTTTAAAGATCACGAGCGGCAATGTCGGGTCCGCACAAAGCTGTGCCGCTCGTCGCGCCGGGCCACACGCGCCCTGTCACCCATCTCTCCTTCTCCCCCCTTTTAGACGACAACCGATACCTACTTATATCTGGCTGCAAAGATGGGAACCCGATGCTGCGCGAGTGGACGGGCGATTGGATCGGCACGTTTGTCGGACACAAAGGCGCAGTATGGAGCACCAAGCTGAGTTGGGATTCGTCGCGCGCCGTCTCGGGCAGCGCGGACTTTACAGCGTGAGTCCCCTCTGCGTGCCTATGTGGGATGTGCGGTCGCGCTCACGCGCAGTCCGCAGTAAGATTTGGGACACGTTTAGCGGAAACCCGCTCCACTCGTTCCCTCACAATCACATTGTCCGCAGCGTCGCGGTCACCCCTTCGGCGTCGCATTTGCTCACCGGCGGGCAAGAAAAGAAGGTCCGGATATTTGACCTGGGGAGACCAGATGCCGAACCAGATATCTTGGGTGGTGGTTTATCGCACGATGGCACGATCAAGAGTGTCGTGTGGTTCGACGATAACACTGGCGTGAGTGCGGCAGATGACGGGTTTATCAAGTGAGTACCGCTTCTCCGTCCCTTTTTTCTTCTTGCGAAATTGACGGATGATGAGATGGTGGGATCGGCGCTCGCTCCAACTGACGAGGAAATTGTCTTTCAATCACCCTATTACCTCGATGGAACTATCTGTGCAGATACAAAGACTGGTGGTGACATACGGCAACACGGTCGCCTTCATCCCCGCTCAGCCAAGCGAGACAGGCGCACCGATTCATAGCTTGGGTCTGCCGTATGCGCCGTCGTCAGCGTCCGTCCACCCGGTCTGGCAGGACCGGTTTGTCACTGGGAGTACGAGTGACGAGTGGGTGCGCGTCCACGGGATCGACGGGGAGGAGCGGGAGTTGCTCAAAGGACACCACGGACCCGTGCATTGCGTCGAGTATAGCCCAGACGGAGAGGTTTATGCAAGTGGAAGCGGTGCGTGCGATCATAGCTGTCTAGGCACTCAGTTTATCTCACACGTTTCACCCTTCTTCGAACTGCCAGAGGACGGTATGCCATTTCCCCCCTTAACTCGATTATCAGTACTTAACCATCTTCACCACTTAGGGACTATCCGACTGTGGCAAACTACACCCGGGAAAGCGTACGGTCTTTGGCAAGGAGCCGGCGGCAGTGGCTAGATTTGACGAAGCATTCATATTTGGGACACTTGAATTGTAACGCGGCGCATCGCTTCATCTCTGTTCCTGTAACACGCTGAAGTAAATAATGGCACGTCTGCTTGCGGAGGACGGGCTCGGAGTTGCCTACGTGCGGTTCGGATCATAGAAAAAACCATGACCATGACTGGGACTCTATTGTCCTCATCCTTGCAATGCTAGTGTTTCTCAAGGTGTTTCTTTTCCTTGTTCTTTTCAGTCGTTGACGCGTTGGACCAACGATTAATATTGGGTTACACGCTGAGCTCAAAGCACAGCCTGGCATGGCCACGTGCAGAACGGTTTACTCCCGACTTTTTGAGACAAACGCCGTGACGCGTCCGGCATGCTCTAGGACGGCCGAGAGCACAAACAACTTGTTTTGGCTACCTTGTGCCTGAGAGCGGCGGAGATCCGGGACGACAATTACGTAATCGGATTTAGATACAATAATGGGGTCGTGTAGTGGGGCGGTGCAACAACAATATTCTTTCTCCACCAGCCATCAGCGTCCCTAACGATGAGCCATTCTACCAGTCCACCTTTGTCCCCGAGCGCGAGCTTGCACCCACTCCCGCGCCCACCGTCGCCGACTCACTCAAACCTCCCGACGCAGATTTATCACTCCTCCCTCTTACCCCGGTCCATCCCAACGCCTGCGCTCCTCGACTCTGTTGCCGGCGGCGCACACTATTCCGGCGTCGAATCGGTCAACGAACGAAGACGGTCGTTACTTCGCAATCACCCACAGTCGCCGAATGCTGTGCAGGCCTTTGGTCAGCGCCGCCAGAGCAACCTGCCTGGAGCGGCGAGCGCGTCGCACCTGGCCGCTATGGACGATCTCAAAGAGGTGCGTTTTTTCGCGCTGGAGGTTTTTCTTACCCGACTGATATGGTGCCATTCGTCGTAAAATAGATGTACGAAGGTCGCTCGACCAAAGAGGTGATACAGAAACGATGGCAAAAGGGTGCAGAATACGAGGTGCGTGCGCGCATTAGATCACCGCTCGCCGAGAGCCGACTCAACGACCCATTTGCAGGATCCGTATACGAGATGTAAAGGCTTGAGTGAGATTGCTCCGCAGGTATATTAAAAATTGCCAATCTTTCGGTACGCCTCACTGACTCGATTTGTAGTGGTATGCTTTGGTACGCACATGATTCCATCCATGACAGAATGCTGCTGCGCCCACAAGCTCACTTCTTTTTATGGTCGCCTTTGTAGCCGCGGATGTACTCTAAACTGGCAGTCACCGGACGACGCGTCCTCTCGTCAACGGAACACCCCAACCGTTTAATCATGTGGCAAAAACACGAGTACATTGTTCGTGTCACGGGATCAAAGAAGGTTCGCTTACCCTCCATCGGTAGTTGGTTCCCGAGAGTGCTGACCCTGCTGTGCGTCTGCTGTTAGGTGGTCGAGTCAATTTTGGTCATTGATTTTGACGGAGATGGAAAGATCGTGCGGTTGGTCGACCAAAGACGGGGCGAGGACCCACCCACTCGGTGGGGCGCGCAGCATCTCCGCAGGTTGAACGGACGAGTGGTGCCTTGGGTTCCCTGGCTGGGAAACTCCCCAAAGCCGAAGTCCAATTCTCACTAGTCTAGGACGTTTCCATGTGTATGTGCGGCTGTGCGCGCCTTGAGGGCGTCGTCCTAACTCCTCTTGTACTGTACCCCCTGTACCCCCTGCTATATCTACTGCTCTGGTTGTAATTAATGACGTATTGGTCCTTGTTAGGTGTATCTTATGACATCGGTTATGATATATGATAGGATAGTTCTGTGCGTGTACTGTAATGTTACCCTACTGTGGTGTAGCTGTTACGTTGGGGCGCAGAGTGATACCCGAAAATGGTGGATATGTAGTCTATCAAGTCCCTCATCGAGACCATCCTTTGCGCCTTGAGGCAGAGTGTACGCAATTCTTTCAATCGATGTACCCAATTCGTATCGAAGAAGCAGCCATCGTGGCCAGCTGACCGAATGTCGTACATTGCCACGCGTACAAATACTGTACCCTGGGCCGTAAACGCGAGCGTATCATCGTGGCATCTACCAGTCCTTCCGGCGCAAAGGAGACACCGCCCCTGACAGCACCCAAAGAAACTCAGAATCCAGTTGAACGAGAAAAGACAAGGCAGAAGATGTGCAAGGCAATTCTGGCGCCTCTGAACAGGGTATCAGCGATAAGGAGGCAGTGCGCGTGGCGTTTCGGCGCCAACGCCACCAGCACTGTTAACACCTTGACCGGCACGAGCACTATGATAGGACTGTCGCTGTCGCTAGCACCGCGTCAACGCCATGGCTGCGCCGGTGGCATCTCAAGCAGTGCCATCCTCGCCAAAGACCCGCCGCAGGCACAGTCGGAATCGCCACTCGAGAAAATCGGCGTGGCGGCGGCCCTGGCGCCTAGCGGTGAAGCCGACGCTGTGGAACGAGTTTGCGCTGCGGGACCAGGGTGGCGCTGGTTGTCGGGGGCAAATCGCGGGCTCGGGCTCGAGATGGCGCTCGCGCTGGTCGAGGCGGGCGCGCGGGCGGCTCTATTGCGTCGACCTGCCCGAGCGGCCCGGCGACGAGTGGGTCAAGGTGACCGAGTACGTCCGGCGCATGGTCGCCGATAACAGCGGCGCGGTCACGGGGCGGCTGGAGTACGTGTGTGCGGACGTGAGGGACCGGAAGGTCGGCGAGGAGATCGGGGAGAGGGAGGGCAGGATGGACGTCTGTGTGGCCGCTGCGGGGATCTTGAAGTCGCACACGCCCTGCGGATCAATTTGAACGGGTGCGTGCACTCGTCCGATGTATGATCGTAAAGGAACTTTAATTTTTTTTGTTTCGATGGGACATGCAGGTGATCAGCGTCAATACAAACGGAGTGTTATACACTGCGCAGGCTGCCGGAAGACAAACGGCGCGATTCGGGAATGGAGGGAGCATCATCCTGATCGTCTCACTAAGCGGAAGCGTTACGAACAAGGTGCGTTGCTTTCTTACACAATGGGAGTGGCGCGTGGCCGACGAGCGGACCCGAACATAACAGGGTCACGCGTACAACACGAGCAAATCGGCAGTATATGGGAGCATGGCGTGCGAGCTTGGGTCGAAGCGCATACAGGTCAATACACTCTCCCCCGGGTCCATTTACACTTCGTAAGTGTATTCCTTTTTTCGTCGGTTCGGCTCAAATCAAGGTGCGGGGAGCCTGGGCTAAACCCGGGAGATGGGCGTCTCCTTGTCGGAGTGTGCCCAGGCACCACGGCGCAGCTGTGAGCCTGTGACTGTACGGAACTGACGCACAGTTCATTATAGGATGACTGCGGCCTATTTAGACACGCAGCCGCACTTGCTGGACAAGTGGTCGAAACTGAATCCGTTGGGACGGATCGGAAGGCCTGACGAATTACGAGGTGTGATAACATGGTTGGCGTCTGACGCGTCTACTTTTTGCACATGAAGCGAGTGAGTAATGGTATCGCCCGAATCAAATCCAGTCATTTTACTGATGGGGATGATACGGTACAGTAGCGGAGGGCATGATGCGTGGTAGTGCTAGGGCCCAGCAGTGTGTAGTCCTAGTTAATGTGACGATGTGACGAATGTGACGGATGTGTGGATCTAAGATCTGAATGTAAATGCGCAGTCGCTGCGGAAAGGTGCGCAGTGTGTAAAAGTTGGCTGTCCAAGGAAAGCAGCCCGGTCAGCCTCAGCCATCCTCAACCCCGTTCCCTTTTTGCTCAAATGAACGCTACAAAGCACCACAGGGAGAGGGACGCTGCCCCCATACCCACTGACATCGCTGACAAGATAACCGCTCTCAAGCGGAAACAAGCAAAGTGCGTCCCCTCGACGAGTCCAACTTTCCTCCCCACCTTGTTTTTGAACCCTTCTCACTCATTTTACTACTTCACAGCAATAATAGAAAGGACCGTACAGAACGTCCCCCTGTGCCCGTCCCGCACCTCCAATCCTCACCGCCCCGCAGGCAACCCCCCTCGGGGCAGACACCTCCGGTCCTCTTATCTAGGGTCGAGCCAGACTCCAGCGAGTTCACTCGCATCTTGACACTATCTCCCTCCGAAAAACCTACGCTCCCTCACAAGCATCAGGCCAAACTTTATAATCCCAATAAAGATCCCATCCCGATGCGCCGCACCGCTGAGCCCGAGGCCATGTCCGAGTCTACTGGGAGCTCCTATGCCCAGAGGCCTCCCGCAGATGCTTCCAGAAATCGGGATGCAGCTCAATCTCGGCAGCTCTTCGATCCCCGGAAGCACGACGCCGTTGCCTTCTCCGCAGCACAAGCGCGGAAACCGGCGCCGAAGCATTCTGGCGACTATGCTTCCGTGTCCTCCGTTTCTTCATACGCAAATTCCATCGTCTCCTCCAATTTCACCCTCTCCTCCAGCACCACAGATGGCTCATCTGCGCCATCTTCCATCTTCGACAATAAACCCCGCGAAGAATCCAAGACGAGCGCCTTCTCCGCCCAGCTCAAGAAGCTTTATCGCGACATCTCTGCCCTCGAGTCAAAGATCCTCGCCGATTCGGGTGAACCGCAAGATGAGAGCCGGATCGTCATCAAGGGTGGCCCGTCCATGGGATCCGAGGACGTAGAGAAGGCACGATGGAAGAAAGCGACCGAGGATCACAAGCAGTACGCTTCTTTTTCCCTCCATCTAAGCTACACGGACTCACAAAAATGGTTGCAGGCTTTCCGAGCTGATGCTCCGTCTGTTGGAGATCTCGCTAGCACCAGGCGTCCCCGCGTCATTGCGCAATATACCCGAGAAATACAACATCATCATTCGCCTCTGGACAAACTGTTTCTACCGCCTTCTCGAGAACTTACGGCGGTACTCCCTCAACTCGAAGATTGCGTTGGAATATCTTCAAGAATTCATATATTACGCATACACATTCTACACCGCCCTTCTCGAGAGGGAAACGTTCAAGGACTATCGGCCGGGTTGGTTGGAAGCTCTTGGCGACCTCGCTCGCTATCGTATCGTGATCGCCACAATGGTCACCGCCCCGCTGCGTCCTTCGCGGACATTAACTGCTGCTGCTGTGCGCAGCAGGCTTCGTGCCTCATCCGATGGATCCACGTTATCCCATTCCCGCACGATGAGCACCGGCAGCGAAAAACACCCTGCGCGCCCCTGATTCGCCTAGTCCAAGCGTGGGTATTGTCGCGGCAAGACTCATGGAGCTTGAGCCGGAGAAAGATCGCTGGCGGAGGGTCGCCCGTGATTGGTATGCTGAGGGTGTCGCAGGTACTCCCGGACATGGCAAGCTGCACCACCATTTGGGGCTTCTCAGCCGCGAGGCAGAGGGCGAAGAGCTGCGTGGTGTCTACCACTTTGTTAAGAGGTAACGTATTCATTTATTTTCCCCCAGGCCACGTTATTAATCCCTTTTTCGTAGTATGATTGCCATCCGACCGTTCGAGACGGCCCGCGAATCTGTCTTGCCTCTGTGGTCGCAGACAGCACAGGCACGCCGCTCGGCCCCCGACGCGCGAGCACCAGAGCTTTTCGTACTTTTGCACGGGATGCTCTTTACAAATATCCAACTCGACGACTTTTCGTCTACCCTCGCCCGTCTTGTTGAACGTCTTCGGATAGAAGAGCCCGAAGGGCGGGAATGGGCCATGATGGCCGCGGTCAACATCGGCGCTCTTCTCGAGTACGGTCGCCCACAAGGTTTCCTGCGGCGTTCCGGCGTGCTCGGCCAAGATCGCAATCCTGCGGCCATTGCTGCCGCGACCAAGGTGAAACTTGCGAAGAAGGCGCAGGCGGATGAGCGTATGGAAGTCGATGGTGAGGAACGGAGACGTAGCAGCGATGTGGACGCTTCAAACCCCCAAGCCCTCTCCGCCATTCAAATTTCTCCGGCACTTTCCGACGCCATGTCGTCGTTAGAACCGTCTCCCTCATTCAAGATGGCCCAGGACCTTACGTTCGGCATGCTAGCTCACGCTCTCCGGAGCACGCGGGATGTACCGAATCCGTATGTGACCATCCTCCTCATGTTTCTTCAGACGATCCTTCGCCACCCAGAGGGTCTTTCCGCCCTCGAGCGTGCCATCCCTTGGACAGACTTGGCCGCGTTCCTTACACGTGCACCGCACGTACACTCAACCCACTTACAGAACGATAAGCTCGATAAAAACAGCGTGTTGCTAGAGGACTGGGCCATGCGCGGGATGGCATGGGTCGGGCGAGTCTTCGAGCGCGGGTGCTGGGAGGGAAACGACAATCGTCTCATGGAAATGGAGATGTTGGACGCGTGCGACGCAGAATCCGTCGACGGCACGTGGGAGGACGACGACGACAACAACGAAAAGGCTAGCCGGGCCACCCGGGCCACCCTCGCATGGCGGCGTACCGTTTGGGCCAGCACGAGGATCGCCAAGATTGTCCCCGGATTCGTATGGGACGGAAAGAGGTCGTGGTGGGTTGACGGAATGCTCGCGGAGAAGGCGCACGTGTGGGAGGAAGAAGATCGCCAAGCCCGCGAAGAGGATGAGCGCAGGAAGCAGGGCCGACGCTCGGTCGACGTCGAGGGCGACGAGTTGATGGACGTCGAGGACGATACCACCGACAACCTCTCAGAGTCCGGAAGCGAGGACGACGACGAAGATCCAGAAGAAATCAAAGCGTTGAAGGTATGGCACAGTGCTTGAGTGTGAAGTTGTGAAAAGCTTATGTTGCTTCCTCGTGATATAGGCTCGGCGCCGGTACCTCAGGGGTCTTCTGCAACCGTCGACTTCGATGTCACCGGTCTCCACAAACTCGCGCCCTCGGCGATCACGGCCTCCCTATGCGGCGGCGCGGAATGTCGCCGTTCGTCCCGGGTTGCAGCTCGTGTCAGGATATACCGTCCTCGTCTTGGATACTAACATTCTTCTCTCCTCTCTGGCTATGGTCAGCAATCTCGTTGAGAGTCTCTGCTGGACAGTCGTCGTCCCCCTTCCTGCTATCATGGAGCTTGACGGTCTCGCTTCGAACCCAACACCGCTCGGCGAGGCCGCCAAAGCTGCGATTGCTTTCGTCGTTGGTCACGTACGCTCGCACGCTGATTCGCTCAAAGTGCAAACGTCGCGTGGCAACTATCTTTCCTCACTGACCGTGCGCAGCGAGCTTGTCGACTTTGACACCGACTCTTGGGAGCGTAATATGGACGACCTTGATCTTGAAGGCGGCGATATGGCAAGACGAGCACTGGGTCGACCGGTCTTCGCTGCTCAAAGTTGAGCAGTCGAACGAGAGAATTAAAGGTGCGGCAAAAGTCGTGATGCTGAGCCTCGACCGCAATCGTGCGTATCCCGTTTTTTCCCGTTCCGCCCGTTGCCATGGTTGACGTGTCGCTTCCTTTCTTTCCACCAGTCCGTCTCAAGGCACGTGCGAGGCACCTTGATGCCGCCAGTGAAAAGGAACTCGCTTATCTGCTGGCTGCAACGACTGGACGATGATGCCCCATCATCATCGTCCAGCCGTTGGGCATAGTGGCGCCTCGTTTGCCGTTCTCGGGAAAAGCTGCTTCTTCGTTCGTCCCTATTAGGCTAAACACTTAGGGACGAACGGGGGCGAGAACGGGAGGCGGGGCGCCACTATGCATCGCGCGCATAGAAAGCGAGTTCCTTCTCACTTGCAGCTTCGATGTACCCCGCACGGGCAGCTTTGGCCCGGTCGCCGCTAATTGCTCCCAGCTTCTTCTCGTCTCGCCTTTTCACTTGATAGCCTCCGCCACGCACGCAAACCATTGTAACCCTACCGCGCAAGTAATCCCCGCCGTTCGCCCTGGTATTTATTTATTTATATATTGTTTCTTTCCTCGTCTCAAACAAACAATACCTTCGCTGCTTTGATGGGGTTTCTCTCTCAAATTTTTTTTTTTCATTCTTACTCTCATAATGGCGCGCCACACTTTGGCGTCACCCTTCTCTCTCACTTTTTGGGTTTTTTTTCTTGTCTGCTCCTCCCAACTGTGTTTGTGTCTGTCCTTTATTTCTCTCTCTCATCGTGCAAATTCTTTGTGTAGCAATAATCAATTCCATTGGAGCGATCGATATTAGTAGTGACCAAATACGATGCTATTTCTTCTACGTATGCCGTTTGTCGTGCGTGTTGAAGTACACAGAATGATTTCCGTCTCTCCTTTCAATGCTTGGCACATATGAATCTAGATTGCCGACACACAAACGCCTATATGCTTCTGTACTCGTCCAAGTGACGGAATAACGACGACAGCTCATATCCGCTCTCACCTTCGCCAATTTAAACGGCTCCAAGGCCACTCATAGATAAGCCGACGGGTGTCCCCGGGCCCTCGTGTCGTCTTTGTTCGCTGCACCCACGTCTTCATCGCGGCATTCTCTTCCCTGCCTATCACCACCAATTTATTTCATCCCCTCAACTTGCTCCACTCGTCAGTCAAAGCACCTGTGCTGTCGTCGGTCACGATGCTGACCCCCGCTGCTATAGTATCCATGACGTCTTTGTCTTGCTCCTCCACTGCCTCGTTCTCTCCCATGCTACGCTTGTTCTCTCATTCCCCCACCTACTTGGTCTGGCTTCTCCTGAATATAGGGGCGCTCGGTCACCATATTTCCCTCTCTATCTCAGCGTGGTTGTCCTTGGAGTCGACGGCACTGACACTCGAGGGTCAAGTTCACTTGTTCTAAGCCTTGTTTCTCGCTCGCTCTCGTAGCCTTGGTCGCTTCCTCTTCCTTTCCTCGTGGAATCTTTCTCCACCTACGGACTCACCTGGGGCCTTTATCGCCCTCAGAGCGGAAATCATGCAAAACGCGGAGGTTAGAACACCCCTCGGCCGAGTAAGCGACAAACAGCATAGGACCCTCAAGATGTTACTGGACAGTCAGTCGAGAGCTGTGGACATTCTATCAGGCGCGCTGGACAGTCAACCGAGGGCGCCCGACCGGCTCTTCAATCGACAGCAGAAGAATGAACTATTACGTGCGTTTCTCTTTGCTTATTCTCATACTCATCATTATTTAGTAACTCAATTAGTAACTCAAAGAACACTGCTCGATACCACGGGCCCCTCACCACTGTACCCGGGCGGTCCGGTTCCACAACCCAAATCCTGCAGCGACTACCCCGAGTCGGTCCTCCGGACGCTTCAAGACTACAGGCGTGAGAAAGGAGGCAGTATTCCACGCGGCGACTACCCACCAAAGATGCGCCTGGCAATTCGTGACGAAGACGGACGGGTGATTTTGGACGCTGACTACAAGGACATCCGTTCCAGGGCAACCCACATCGTGCGGCGCAGGAGGCTGCAACTGCTTAACAACTCCCGCACCGCCGGGGGTCGATCCCTGAATGCAAATCCTTCTACAAGGCCAATCACTCCGACGAGTGGTTTGCAGTCTTCGCTGAGCTCGAGGACGCCTGCCCTCTGCTCACCCTCTGTGACTCGCACTAGAAGACAGAGGGACTACTTGGTTCGGTAATAAAGTACATGCGATCCAAGGCGGCGTGCCAGCAGGAGTGGGCAAGGCGTGGAAGAGGGCCTCTCAAATGCGAGGGCCGCCATGCAACTGCCACGTCAGACACCGCCCCAAATTGACAAGCATCGTCGGAGGCCCGTCTCGTAAGTTTCTTTTTCTTTCTTTTCCCTTCAATCCCTCGAACACGTCTTTAGCATCTACAGCCGATCAACTCCCACGAGTTACCGAAAACTCTAACAAGAGAACTACGGTTGTGTACACTTGCACGTAGGCCTTGGCAATGCGAAAGGCTCCAACATTTCAGGTCCACCTTTCGTCATGGTATCGATCTTCCAATCTCGTTCGTTGTCGCGCCACTTTCAACTCCTACACTTTATCGCCCATTCCTTCTGCCTCCCACGTTTCTGTCTACTACCCTTGCCACTGTTTCCATCCCACTTGTTCATTTTCGTATAGCTTTCCGACGTTTTGCAGACAACTTGAGACAAAAAGCTGAGACCACGTGAGTGACCCAAGGCACAGCGCGCAAACCCTGACGACCTGACGTCGAGCCGGCAGGGAGCCATTTCCCCAACTTTGCGAGATTTACCAAAAAAAAGTACACGAGTATGTTCAAGTTGCCACCGTAGCAGGTTTTGTCTGAGCAAAAGACCGTATAGTGCGGCGAACTAAGCTGCCATGAAGAAAGATGTATTCGAAAACAGCTTCTATCCAACGAACATTATTTAGATATACTCAATGCTACGCATGGCATTGCAATATTCTCTTTGTACTATCACCCCCTTCGCCATTCTCGCCGAGTAACGCTAAACCATGCATCTTATTGAATCAGCCCCGCAAGAAGTTGTGACAGAGAAAGAGGGAATATGTAAGGTTCATAACCGGGGAAGTGTATCCTTGTATCATATCGATCAAGCATGTTTATTTTTTGGGGTACTGTATGATCCTTTTCCACCTTGCTCCAATGTTTGAGTGTCGAGGTGGTCAGCTGGTTGAGTTTGGCATGGTAGCAGGGCACTGAAGCCTTGCGAGCGACATGACACGCTTGTCGAGGGCCTGGCCCTTGAATGCACTGGTCGTCTCACGAGAGGACGCCAGTGCGGTTTGACATGTGCGTCCGCGACACGATCGATTTCGTCTTCGGTGATTTGCAGCAGAAACGGTTTCCAGAGCCCGGATCACGGGAAAAAGAGCGCGATGCGAATGTCGGCGCGGCCGGCGTACACGCACCGCGTTTAAAGCAGGTTGGACTTCTCGAAAGTTGTAGTCGGGTTATTAGGAACGCCGCAGCCTGGGGTGACGTAAATAAGAACGAAATGTGATGGGAGATGAGGTCTGCTTCCGCGGTCTTCAGCTCAGCTGCGAACCTGTGGGGGCGTCGCTATTCTCACGATCAAAGCGACGCCGTGTCCAGATTTAGAAAAGAGATGTGCAGTGGTAGTTTCAATGCTCGTGAACAAAGCTGGGAGTAGCAGTGCGATACGCACCTCGGTGCCCGCAAGAGGTCAGTGGGCGTGACACAGAATAGCAACGCAGACCCACCGGAATTACTCCGCTTGGAAAGCTCGGGTTGTCACCGGCGCCGCCGCAACAAGAACGCAATCAACCCCGGGGGGCGGGCGGAGAGACAGCGACCACGCCAATCCCCATTCGCCTGCCCACGCCGCCACTGCCCCTGCTGCTGCTATCATAGGTCGCGCCGGTGCAGAGGTTGAGGCGGTAGCGAAAGTAGACGCAGACGCAGATACACGGAGGGTTGGGAGCGCGTCGCCCGCCGTGCCCGTGCGGAAGGGCCGCTCGAACGAGTCCTTCGTCCCGGCGACCTTTTGCCAGGTCGAATCCAGGAGGCCCACGAATTGCGGTCGTGTCGGCCGGTGGGATCTTCTCTTCGCGAAGCTCTGTCCTCGGCATGTCCTGTCAGAAGAGGGGGGCGAGGAGAAGGTGGGCAGGTGGACGTCAAATGACGGACATAGGACCTCGGCGTCCATTCTCACGGGGCTCGTGAACGCCGTCCGTATGGTCCACGCGCTCGTGAGTCTGCGTGGGCAGGTGGTATTCGGACTGTTTGGAGGCTCTAACGTACTGGCCGGCCTCGTCTGCTTTGCATGTGCGCGTGTGTACGTACAAGGCTGTAGCATGGGCACGTGGTTCTATCGTCGGTGAGAAGCCGCTTATGGCCAGGCCACGATGGTGGTGATGTTGAGCAGGCAGTCCGTTGTCGGTCTCGGTGTTCCAATGGCAGATGCGTAGATGGGAACGTGACGCACAACTGTCACACATGAGGATGTCAAATAAGGAAGGTGAACCGTGTGAACGATCGATCGAAGAAGGGGTCAAATCGATCAACGACTCTTGCTTCGTTACTCCAATGGCCACGCAACAATCCTCTCGTCGACTTCCAACAGATCCAGTTCCGAGTCCTTATCATAGGACGAGCAAATGCTGGGAAGACGTCGATCCTTCAACGAGTATGTGACACAACGGACAGCCCCGTTGTTTACCGGCGGGGAGATGACTCAGATAGTGATGATGAGTCGGAGGTACGTGGTCCAACCTTTTTGTTTGTGGGTGTGATTTTAACGCCAACCAGTTTGAACTTGGCCCGTCCATGGATGTTAGTGACAATAGCACTTTTCTTCAATTCCGTCTAAACATGGAGCCAGCGAGGCGAACACACGATTGACGACCAACTCGTGTTCTCCAATCATAGGGGATACGTCTTCCATGACTCTTGTGGAATAGAGTCAGGTAGTAAAGAGGAACTCGTGATCTTGCAGGAGTTCATTCGACGGAAGTGTGCAGAAAGGCGACTGCGAGACAAACTGCACGCAATATGGTTCGGACGCTCGAGTGTTCACGATTACGACAACTGACGGACATATTTTTGAGGTACTGCGTCCCAATGGACAACCAACGACCAGGGCTCGATCTGAGATTTTTCAAGGACATATGCCCAGACAAAAATGGTGCGTCGTTACTAACATTCGTGACTGTGCTTAACGCGATGATATCAAGTCCCTGTCGTTGCTGTCTTTACGAAGTACGACCAGTTCCGGCTAAATGTCGGAATCGATATGGAGGACTATGGAAATCCAAATGACAAGGTATCTGAAGTGGCGGAGAAACTATTTCAAGAGCACTACCTGCATCCCCTTGGTGATGGTGTTGGATTTGTGCGATTAGAACGTGAGTTCAGTGTCAAATGCCAGGGTTATATTCTGATGTTCTTCGGCAGAAATGCACAGGCAAAATAGGCGCTGCGATGATCTTATTGAGAAGACAACTACAGCACTGAACGAGGATACCGTCGCGTTGATGCTTTTAGTCGTGCAAAAGGGAAATTTAAATTTGAGTGTTAAAACGGCTTTGAACCGGTTAGTGCACCAGTTAAAACGGGCGAAGTGAGCGACGATCTCAACGAACATTGCAGCGTCCTTTCCGGTGCCATGTTCAAGGTCGAAGGTGCAGAGAGAATAGTTCGGGAATGTGTCTTTGCATTTCCATTCATCTGGGTAAGTGTCGACGGAGTCTTAATCTGTGCTACATTACGCCTGATGTCGCCCAACTCCTAGTGGGTGAGTGACGC
The DNA here is from genome assembly GCA_021525015.1 of Lactarius pseudohatsudake. Taxonomy (NCBI): domain Eukaryota; kingdom Fungi; phylum Basidiomycota; class Agaricomycetes; order Russulales; family Russulaceae; genus Lactarius; species Lactarius pseudohatsudake. Next base: position 107,724 of record JAKELH010000099.1, read on the forward strand.
TATATTCACACTTGTCGGATTGACAGACGTGATCACGTTGGTGCTCTACTTTCCAGCATGTGAGTGACTGCGGTGGCTCGCTGCGTTTCAAGCCTGCTGACGACGCCTGTCCTCGGCTCTCCAGAGAGTGAGTGGCTGCGGTGGTGAGCTGCGTTTCAAGCCTGCTGACGACGCCTGTCCTCGGCTCTCCAGGAGGTGAGTGGCTGCGGTGGCTCGCTGCGTTTCAAGCCTGCTGACGACGCCTGTCCTCGGCTCTCCAGTCCGTGAGTGGCTGCGGTGGCTCGTTGCGTTTCAAGCCTGCTGACGACGCCTGTCCTCGGCTCTCCAGTCCGTGAGTGGCTGCGGTGGCTCGCTGCGTTTCAAGCCTGCTGACGACGCCTGTCCTCGGCTCTCCAGTTGGTGAGTGGCTGCGGTGGCTCGCTGCGTTTCAAGCCTGCTGACGACGCCTGTCCTCGGCTCTCCAGGAGGTGAGTGGCTGCGGTGGCTCGCTGCGTTTCAAGCCTGCTGACGACGCCTGTCCTCGGCTCTCCAGTTGGTGAGTGGCTGCGGTGGCTCGCTGCGTTTCAAGCCTGCTGACGACGCCTGTCCTCGGCTCTCCAGGAGGTGAGTGGCTGCGGTGGCTCGCTGCGTTTCAAGCCTGCTGACGACGCCTGTCCTCGGCTCTCCAGTCCGTGAGTGGCTGCGGTGGCTCGCTGCGTTTCAAGCCTGCTGACGACGCCTGTCCTCGGCTCTCCAGGACGTGAGTGGCTGCGGTGGTGAGCTGCGTTTCAAGCCTGCTGACGACGCCTGTCCTCGGCTCTCCAGTTGGTGAGTGGCTGCGGTGGTGAGCTGCGTTTCAAGCCTGCTGACGACGCCTGTCCTCGGCTCTCCAGTTTGTGAGTGGCTGCGGTGGCTCGCTGCGTTTCAAACCTGCTGACGACGCCTGTCCTCGACTCTCCAGGAAGTGAGTGGCTGCGGTGGTGAGCTGCGTTTCAAGCCTGCTGACGACGCCTGTCCTCGGCTCTCCAGGACGTGAGTGGCTGCGGTGGCTCGCTGCGTTTCAAGCCTGCTGACGACGCCTGTCCTCGGCTCTCCAGTCCGTGAGTGGCTGCGGTGGCTCGCTGCGTTTCAAACCTGCTGACGACGCCTGTCCTCGGCTCTCCAGTTTGTGAGTGGCTGCGGTGGCTCGCTGCGTTTCAAGCCTGCTGACGACGCCTGTCCTCGGCTCTCCAGGACGTGAGTGGCTGCGGTGGTGAGCTGCCTTTCAAGCCTGCTGACGACGCCTGTCCTCGGCTCTCCAGGACGTGAGTGGCTGCGGTGGTGAGCTGCGTTTCAAGCCTGCTGACGACGCCTGTCCTCGGCTCTCCAGTCCGTGAGTGGCTGCGGTGGCTCGCTGCGTTTCAAAGCCTGCTGACGACGCCTGTCCTCGGCTCTCCAGTTTGTGAGTGGCTGCGGTGGCTCGCTGCGTTTCAAGCCTGCTGACGACGCCTGTCCTCGGCTCTCCAGTTGGTGAGTGGCTGCGGTGGCTCGCTGCGTTTCAAGCCTGCTGACGACGCCTGTCCTCGGCTCTCCAGGACGTGAGTGGCTGCGGTGGCTCGCTGCGTTTCAAACCTGCTGACGACGCCTGTCCTCGGCTCTCCAGAGAGTGAGTGGCTGCGGTGGCTCGCTGCGTTTCAAGCCTGCTGACGACGCCTGTCCTCGGCTCTCCAGTCGTGAGTGGCTGCGGTGGCTCGCTGCGTTTCAAGCCTGCTGACGACGCCTGTCCTCGACTCTCCAGATCCGTGAGTGGCTGCGGTGGCTCGCTGCGTTTCAAGCCTGCTGACGACGCCTGTCCTCGGCTCTCCAGTATGTGAGTGGCTGCGGTGGCTAGCTGCGTTTCAAGCCTGCTGACGACGCCTGTCCTCGGCTCTCCAGTTGGTGAGTGGCTGCGGTACGTCTCTACGTTCAAAGCTTGCTGACGATTGGCGTTCAGAATGTGAGCGGCTGCCAACGATGATGTTTGTCCTTCGCTTTCCATACTCACCACTGGCCTACTAGCCCGTGCGCGTGCTCTTCCCTTTCAAGCTTGCTAATGATGTGCATCTTTGGTTCTCCAGTTCGTAAGTGTTCTCCGCACGGTCACTAAAGCAAAAGTCTCACCCCTTTATAAGGTAGTGCAGGTTATGTCACTGCCTACCATTCAAATGTGCTGTCTTTGTATCACAGTCATCTGTCTTTATGACTTATGATATTTATCTCTTTAGCTCGCACCGGTCACCATTTGATCCTTGGTATTTCACTTAATTATTTTTAGAGTGTATTTAACCTTTTTCAAAGCTGTTATCCTTATCCTGAAGCATGCCACTTTCATTCGTCTCTCGAACATTTCACCTGAATCAGCTCTAACCCACGCGGAACTGCAATATCGACATGCGAATATTGACTTGAAAATTCAACAATACCTTACAACATCCTCACAAGAACATTCTATCGAGCTATTTGCTGTCTTTATTATGGCTACGGATATTGGTTCGCTTATTCTCGCTTCTGTTTGTATAATGTCTCATCAAATTTTCAGTGCCATCCGAGTCGTCAGTCAAAACCTTGCATAGAAAAGATCGTTGATTTTGGGAACTAGTACGAACAGGTCTCCTTGCCGGCGTTGCGGAACACTACAAGGACAGAGTGGTCCAGGGATTGTATTACTGAACGTGTACGATGCACTCGCTCTGCATTGTCATTGTATCTTCACCAAAACTGGTCTCTTTTCACGAGATGTCGTGCATTACTTCTGATACAAAGACTTGATTCTCTCGAGTATTACCCCCGCTACTGGTACAATCAAAGTTGTCGAGATATTGTTCTACTTCCCTTCCAGTCCTTTCCCAACCAACGACCACTTGACATATGCCCCATAGCGGGCTCTCCTGCTCCTCGCACCAAGCGCCTGGATGGCGCATCGCCGCGTACGGGTGCGGATTCAGGAGAGGGGGAGTTGAGCTCGAGCTCAATGTCCCGGACCGCATTCACGGCCATTGGACCGCTTCGCGCTGGCGCTGTCACAAGGGCTGCTCGAATACGTGGTCAAACCTGGTGACCGTGCAAGCTGCACTGCATCAGATTGCAATCTCTGCAAAGTCCTGACTCTCGCTCATCGAACTGGTTCGCACCTTCGACAGTCGACAGAGCCAAGGGGTTCCGAGTCGCGGAAATGTAAGCGCCCATACCCGGATTAGGGTCGGGCAGGCTCTTAGCAGATTTCGGTCTACCAGCGCTTATTGGGCGCCAGTCCCACCTAAACGTGGGCATTGCACTCCATACACCTTCGAGCTTGGTTTGAGAGACTCGGTGATAGTAGAATTGCCCTAGGGATACTAATCATCGCATTTCACAATACACGGACAAGATCCATTCATTGCGAGTAGTTTACAAAGGAAAGTAGTTACTACTGCCCCCATCATTGCCGTCGTTGTGATTGTCGTTGTCCCATTTTCGCCGCGTTGTCGCCCCATCGTTGACGTTGGTGGAGTGCCCTCCCTCACCACCACTGCAGTCTTCGTTGCCATCGTTTGCGGCCTGTGCCAGTGTGCCCTGCCATGGCTGAGTCATTGTCGTTGTTATGGGTGCGCCGTGGAGACTTACTTGAAGGAAAGCCAGAAAAGCAGTAAAAGGCACTGATTGAATTGAACTCGTAAAAAGTAGTACGTACTCACCAGGCCATCAGGGGGCACCAGCCTGTCATCTCTGGGGTCTCCGTGAGAGGGCAGGATCGCGGAGCATGAGGTCAGCGTGGGTGGCCTCACCTGGATGGAGGAGGACACGCCCTTGATAGTGGGGTCAGATTGCCTGTCGCGGACGGTGGTATTGGGGCGGATGTGGACGCAGGGGCAGCCAGGGCCGCAGCCTGTTCGTGGTGACCTTGGGATTGCCGAGTATGAAGTCGGCATACCTCATCCGATGCGAGCTGACGTGCTCTTTACAGTAGGTTCGGGTTGCATGCCATAGAGGGTGGCACTGAGTCGGAGGGCCTGAGACGCATGCGGACGCAAGCGGCACCGGTTCGTAGAGACCTTGGGATTGCCGAGTATGATGTTGGCAAATATGACGGAGGACTCACCCTTGATGGTAGGGTCTTTTAGGTTCAGAACTCCCTTCGCGTGGAGATAGGACAAGATTGGGGATAGGATGTGATGATATTCTTCGAGCGAACTTCTCGGGTATATCTACACACCGTGTTTATACATTCCAAACCGCAATCACAACCACGCAATCGCAAACACCCCGCAATCGCAATACAGAGTCCAACACTCCCCCTCAGCACAAACTGTGGTCCCTTGTGTATTCAACGGGAAGCGCAGTTCAGTGCTGAAATGAAATGAGAGATATATCTGAGGGTTGTTGCCCGTGGGGTTTGCTGGTGCGGAACTTGAAGTGGAAGTGTCCTGGTGGCATTGTGAGACACGGCGTGTGCCAACTGCCAAGGTGACGCTAGTAACGGGGCAGAGGTATGGATGAAAGGTGAGTAGCGGAAGCGTCATTGGAGGCGGGCCTGGTGGCATTGTGAGACACGGCAATGTGCTAACTGCCAAGGTGACGCAGCGTGAGCGAGGTCCGCGCTTCGCATCTCGAAGTGGTGGAGCATGTGGGCCTGCCAGTGTCTCGCGTTTGATGACGCTCCGGCGTGTAAGGCTGGAAGCCTGAGGATGGTAGGTGTCGCGGGAAAGGATGTATAGAGATAATAACAAGAAAGTAAACAACTCCCCCTCAGCGCAAACTTGGGGTAGGAAAGTTGGCGATGGTAAGAGAGGCAGCGGTGCGGGAAGGGTGTTGTAGGCTACTTGTAGCAGGGGTGGCATGTAGGGGTGGTGGTTGGGTGCTTTGGTTCATGACGCATACAGAGGAGTATGAAGTGGTGGCAGCGGCATGTACTGGCAAGTGAGGTGATGGGTGTGGTTGTTAATGGCAGTGTTGGACAGTGATGGGTTCGAGGACGGGTTCCCACAGGCATGAGCAGAGGTGAAGACCTGAGTGGAGATGTGCGCAGAGGCAGCGTGCAAGGTTAAGCCTCGAGAGGGCAAGCGGGTGAGAGATCACAAGGTTGAGGCATTGTGTACGACCGGAACAATTGGCAACATGGTTTGACGACGAGATTTGATTCTGCAATTCCAAAGATGGCACAGAGGCACGAAAACAGACAACTTGATGGACAAAGCCTTGGACGAAGCGATTCTGACCGGAACGATGATATGATTCTGACGAAGTGACTCTGACTGGAACGACGATATGATTCTGACTGGAACGACGATATGATTCTGACTGATTCTGACTGATTCTGCTGATTCTGACGAGATATGACTTGAAGACGGAGACAGACAATGATGCAATGATGACTCAGAAGGGTGCTCAGAGGCACGAAGGTATATGAAAGAAGGGAGCGTAGGAGAATGTACCAGCAGCGGCAGGGCCCATAACCTTTTAGGTTCAGAACTCCCTTCGCGTGGAGATAGGACAAGATTGGGGATAGGATGTGATGATATTCTTCGAGCGAACTTCTCGGGTATATCTACACACCGTGTTTATACATTCCAAACCGCAATCACAACCACGCAATCGCAAACACCCCGCAATCGCAATACAGAGTCCAACAGGGTCATGCTGCATGCCGCGGATGGTAGCACGGAGGTGGGTGTGTGATGCGGGGGGTGGTTGCGGGCAAGACAGAGTGGTGTGGTAGTTGGCACGGGTTGTGTCGCTATCCCGGTAGCTGCACTGTGCCGTAACAGCGGAAGACGATGGCCTCGGGACGGTAAAGGAAAGCGCAGGCCAGAGGCATGGCCCCAGGGGGCCCACACCAATGTTGCCGAAGGTAAAGATGTACTTTAAGGAGGGTCATGCGGTGCAACTTGCACGAGGGAGTATGTGGCAGAAAGGCTGCCAAGGCTTGAGAGTAGGAAGAGAGAATGACTGGGGGAGAGGAAGAGTCGCAACGTGGGTGCCACACCACCGCACGCACGAGAATGGAATACCATATGTGGATACCGGCCCGCAGCGGACCTCCTCGGTTGCGATTTCGATAGACGCATTGAACGAATCATAATCACAGTTCATGAATACAGAAATCAGCCCCCTTGACGTGCAGAACTTTCACGAACGCAACAAACTGTAACATGCACAAATAATACGAACAATTCTCGCAGCTCCGACTTGAGCTCCGAACAAGCAAAGTTTCCATCGACGAAGTCAACCCTAGTAAGAAAAGATCACTCGTGTTCAAGTGCGTCCGTTAGGTGCACAGGAACGTGCGTAATAGTTATCTGATGTCTCTCTCACGCGGTACAATCCCAGTCTTCTTTATTACGCGCACTTCGCAAGAATGAGATCGAAGAGGATCTAGCCCTGACGTGTAAGAACAGAACCCGCATACGCACGAGCCTAGCCAAGGTCCCGTTGTATTCGCATCAGAGGACAGACCCCTTCTCGAAGTGCTTGCTGTGCAATTTTTCCCAGGTAAAGTAAGGTATGGGGGCACGCCCCGGTGCAACGTGCTGGGAAGGAAGTTTTTTTTTCATGTTTTTGTATCCTCTACAATTTCTTGCGAAACTGCGTCCGCGTGCAAAAACATATCGTCTGGGCGATGTTCTAATACTTCTCGTCTATTCGAAGATCCAGGAGGCGAGCGTAGCCTCGTACTGAACGACACCCTCCGGGAACCAGCTGCAGAGGGAAAAAAAGGAATGCACAATATGGATCAGCGTCGTGCGCGCTGAAAAAGAGAGAAGGAAAGACCTACAGTTTGATTTCTTTCTCGGCGTTCTCAACCGAGTCGGAACCGTGGCAGATGTTGCGGCCGACGGCGAGGGCAAAGTCGCCACGGATAGTACCTATAATTTTGATGCGCAGCGCATCCTCGTATCGGGACTGGGGATCGGCCAGAATTTGGAGGGACAAACGAACCGGGAGAAGAGGCCAGCGGGTTGGTTGCGCCGAGCATCGCACGGCCCGTCTTGACGGCATCGAGACCTTGCCAAACCATACCGACAACGGGGCCCAAAGCCATGTACTTGATAAGGCCGGGGAAGAATGGCTTGCCCCTCAAATCTTCATAATCTGCAGAGGAATTGGAGGAAAGCATGAGTTTTGGACGCTTGTATGCGCAACGGTGACAGGACTCAGGCTCACGCTTCTCGAGATGTTCGGGGGTAGCGTGAACGAGCTTGAGAGCGACGAGTTTGAAACCACGCTTCTCAAAGCGGCCGATGATGTCGCCGACTAGACCTCGCTGGACGCCGTCGGGCTACGATGGGGCGAGATGACCAAGATGGTCCTCGTCGTCAGTAGATCTGAATGAGTGATGGTGGGCGAGGGGATCGAACCTTGACCATGATATATGTGCGCTCGTTAATGGACATGATAGAGGATTGATGTTCTTGCTGTTTGGATTGACAAAAGGGAAGAAAAGAGAGATGAGTAGATGCGAGGAGGACCGCGCAGATTTTAAGAGCAAACTTCATCAGCAACTCAGATCTCTATCTGCTTAATCCGGAGATAGCCGCTGGGTACATGCCTTTTTTACCCACGGGTCCGCAAAATACGCGCAAACAACGCCGCAGTTTGTCTCGGCCCGCTCCGGTTCGTCCTTCACTACTTGAAAAGAAACAAATGTTTGGTCCTCTTGGCCTGTCTCTCGCTCCCTACGTGCGTTCCTCTCGCACACTTTCTAAATGGCTCAAGCCCGTCGCCACATGGTACGCCAACCTCTCCGGCTATCGCAAAGTTGGCCTTGTCTACGATGACCTTCGTGCGTCCCAATCCCACCACCAAACTCCGCGCACCACCAGGCGCGGGGTGTGAGATAGCCAAAGCTCACAATATTCTTTTGTCTTCCGCTTTATACAGTCGTAGAGGAGCGTCCAGATGTGCAAAGGGTACGCTGACCTTGGATTTGTGTGTTTTCGTTCGGAGGATCCTGAACCACGACGTGTCATGTCACCACAGGCACTTTCCCGCTTGACGTCCCGTGAGGCTTTCGACCGCGAGTACCGATTCAAGCGCGCTTCCCATGCTAGCGTTCTTCACAAGGACCTCCCACAGTCTGAATGGACCAAGCCCGAGGAGGTATGTGCTTGCTCATGCATTTTCCCACCCCGACGAGCCGCTTATGCTCTATCCGTTTGGTAGGACGTTCGGTATTTGAAGCCTCACGTTCTTGAGGTTGTCAAAGAGGATCAGGAACGGCACGTTTGGGACACTATCAATGTCGCTAGGAAGTAGCTGGTTGAAACCGCGTAGTATTTGACCTGGTCCCTAGACACCCGCCTAGCCCCCTTAGAAATGTGGATAGCAGCATTGCATACCGTAATCGAAACAGAAGTATCGCAATCAGGAGGGCCCTGACCACCAGATATTCTCATTACCATACCGCGTGAACGTTTGGGCTGGCGCTCAAACCGAAAACGGGAAAAACGCTGGAGTTTCTGAACTGAGAAAGAGCACGTGGTCGATAGCAAGACTTAGAGCCTGTTCGGCGGCGAAAGAGGGAGCGGCCGAGGTCGCATGTGACCTCTTTCGTCATGGTGGGATAAAGAGGTGGCGTGCGACTACAAAGGAACTCAGTCGTGTTCCCGAACGCTGGTTTGGTCGCGAAAGTGGTCGCGAGAGAAGTACATTAGTCACGATATGACTAAGCGTGACATTTCTCAGTACGACACCCTCTCCTCAATGAGTCCCCATTGTCTACATTCCTGAGCGTGGCGCACTCCCGTGCACCCTTAGAAACTCAAGAATGACGCACTACCAACTGGTTAAATTGGTGTCGCGAAATCTCGTGAAGCGCGGCGGCGTGCACGATACGTTGCGTCGTCGATCACTGTGGTGCCAAAGTGGACTCACCTTTTGCACTCCTGAGCGTGCTGCACCCATGAGCGGCCCTAGTTACTTGAGAGTGGCGCGTCCCCAAACATGGCAGACACCTTGACGAAGTTCCATGCGGCGCAGAGGCCTGCACGACCAGTCGTGACCCAGTCATATGCAGTGTTATCATTTTGTATGAATCAACATATACTACTGATATTATATAATATATGGTTTGTGTCACGTCGGTGCGACTGAGACAGAGAAAGAGGTGAGAAACGACTCTAGAGTCGTTTCTCAGAGCCTGTCCGGCGGCGAAATGGTCGCTCGCGGCACCAGCCAAATGTGAGAATGCATTCTCACTGGTGCCGGTTCCGGCAATGGGGGTGTCCGGCGTGACTATCTCAACTGGAGGCGACCACAGTCGTAAGCGACCGCCCTGCCAAAAGTGAGAAACGACTCCAGAGTTGTTTCTCACCCTCTTTCTCTTTCTCAGTCGCGTAGATGTGACACAAATTGTTATGTAATATCAGCTGTATCGTTTCATTGCTGCAACAACTTTTGGTTGACAACTGGGACCCGTGTGCACTCAAATTACAGAAACAGACGATAATTTTATGCGCTTTTGCGTGTATCTAGGAACCCACTGCTACTTGAGATCCGGGATCCATTGCGCCCTGGATGAGAACTCTGCACGCGTCTTGGGACCTGATCACGACGTAAGTACCTGCGAGCTCTGCGCTTGCGATCTTGCTTGCGATGATACAATTTGCGGCGCAGTCGGAGAAGCCCTCTTTGTCTTCAATCGTGTTCATGGCGGCGGTGCGAATGTTGGTGGCGCTGGCAGTAGCTGATGGCGTAGGAGGTTAGATGGCGTTGACCACTCCGAGTCCTGTCAAGGCGCCGATCAGCGTGTTGGTGGTAGTAGCGTCCGACTCCAAAGCAAGCAAAGGCTGGACATAGAGGTCACACTTAGTCATACGTGACTAATTTACATAATTATCAATTTCTATGTCGCGACCTCAAGTAGCGTTCGGGAACACGACTGAGTTCCTTTGTGGTTGCACGCCACCTCTTTCTCCCACCCTGACGAAAGAGGTTGCATGCGACCGCCGCCGCTCCCTCTTTCGCCGCCGGACAGGCTCTCACTTTTGGCAGGGCGGTCGCTTACGACTGTGGTCGCCTCCAGTTGAGATGGTCACACCGGACACCCCCATTGCTGGGACCGACACCAGTGAGAATGCATTCTCACATTTGGCTGGTGCCGCGAGCGACCATTTCGCCGCCGGACAGGCTCTTATACAATATGCCGATGCACAACGGTTCCGAGTCATTAACGTTCATTCACCATCCGCCTGCCACGCCATCTCGTCAATGGCAACAGCAACAGTGCCAGTAATAGTTCCCGGTAGTCCACTTGCAGGTGACTCACCCAAAAAGGAGCGCCCCCGATAGCGCAGACCCGAACGACAAATATGAGAACGAACCCACAGGTGGACTTGTAACCAGCTCGGGGTGTAGCGGCGCGCTATAACGGTCTTGCACGGAGCCTCTCCTCAATGGAAGCTACAAGGATCGTTCGTCATACCCGCTCGCAATAACAGAAATTGGCGAGCTTGCCAGGAGGCGACGGGCAGGCACGAGCAGATTATCATCTAGCGATCCCCATCGCGCAGCGATTCTATGTTCCATCCAGGTCTACACCACGTGTGAGGATACGATATGACAGCAAAGCGTTGCTCAACAATCACCCCAAGACTTTCCAAATACATACATTTCATTGATGACGCTCGTGTCAAGTACAACAAACAACACACAGTAAAGTCTGTACCGTATCTTTTTGGTCTATTCTTCTTCGTAACCCACTGCAGAAAATCTAATACCTAGAGAGCCTTCACCAAGGGGGATACTACCTCACCACCCTTTGCCTTGTAGAAGTCAACGACCTTCTTTCCAACGAGAGCGATGTCTGTGGAATAGTGAGATTCAACCCACTTGGAACTTGGAAGAGAACATACTGTTGCCAGTTATACCGAACTTCTCGTATACCTGTTTGTAGGGGCCGGATGCACCCCAGGCAGGCAGACCATATTGCTCGTGGCTGTATTTCGCCCAGCCAGTGGTCTGTGGGCGCCTTCGTCAGCAGCCTCATACGTTTAGATACCGTGGTAACCTCTTACCGAGAGCGCCTCGAGCGACAGGATCGGCGCGCCGCTGCGCAGCACGCTGAGTCGGTATTCCTGCGGCTGCTGATCAAACACGAGCCAGCAGGGTAGCGATACGACGCGTGTCTTGATACCCTGCGACCTGAGCTTACCGGCCGCCTCGAGCGCGATGCTGACTTCCGAGCCGGTTGCCACAATGGTCAAGGACTCGCCCTGCTCCTCATGCACGACGTACCCGCCCTGTGCGGCATGTTCGATGGTCGAGTTCTCGAGATTAGGGAGGTTCTGTCGGGAAAGTGAAAGGATCGATGGGGTCTCGGTCGACCGGATCGCGACAAGGTAAGCGGCGGAGGTCTCGTTGCCATCCGCAGGACGCCAGAATGCGACATTGGGCGTCGCGCGGAGGTGGGCTGCCGTTTCGACGGGCTGGTGGGTGGGGCCGTCCTCGCCAAGACCGATGGAGTCGTGAGTGGCTGGGGGCCGATATGTTATTAATCGCCGATATCATCGATATGCATAGAGAGATGTACGCACCGACCCAGATGACTTGATGCCTAGAAAGAGCAGACAGGCGTACTGCGCCAGCGGCGTACGACACAAAGTTGAGGAATGTCCCGATAAACGGTATGATACCCCCATAGGCAGCGAGGCCATTGGCAATTGCACCCATTCCGTGCTCGCGGACACCATAGCGAATGTAAGTGCCCTTGTAGCTTCCGAGTCCTGTGCTCTGGGGCTGGAAATCGGTCGAGCCCTTGACCTTGGTCAAGTTGCTGCCCGTCAAGTCAGCAGAGCCGCCAAGGAGATCCGGGAGAGCCGGGGTGAGCGCAGTGAGCGCAATTTCAGACAGCTTGCGGGAAGCCTGCGCTGGGTCACTTGACTTATATACCGGAAGCGACTTCTCCCAGCCAGCAGCGAGCTTGCCAGAGATCCGGCGCGTGAGTTCGGCGTGCTCATTGGGATAGCTCTTTGCATAAGAACCAAGAAGAGATCGCCATTGTCCCTCGAGCATGGCTCCACGCTTGCCAATTGCTGACCAGGCCGCATAGACCTCATCTGGAATTTGGAAGGCGGCATTTGGGTTAAATCCGACCTTTGTCTTGAGTGCCACAATGTCGTCGGCCTTCAAGGCTACGTGGATATTAAGTGTTTAGGCGCGTGACAGGCATATAAAGTACTCACGAGAGCCATGGACACCATGGGTGCCCTCCTCCTTTGAACCGTATCCAATAGTGGTGGTCAGACGGATGAGCGTCGGCTTGTTCTTCTCGCGGCGTGCCTCGGCGATCGCGTTGTAAATGGCCTCCAAGTCACTGTAGCCGAATTAGAGCAAGTCAGATATATACTGTGTGACTTACTGGTCACCGTCTTTGACGTGTAGGACCTGCCAGCCATATGCAAGGTAACGCTGCTCAACGTTTTCAGTGAAGGCAACGGCAGTGTTACCGTCGATGGAAATATCTAGAGATCACACTTCAGCACGATTTGAGACGACAGAAAGACCGCGACGAACGGTTGTCATCCCAGATCTAGAAAACAGGTTAGAAAGAGTTTTAGATCAAATGGAAGAACTTACGGCAATAAGGTTTCCGAGTTGCAGGTGTCCCGCAAGACTACTCGCCTCGCTAGAGATACCTTCCATCAAGCAGCCATCCCCAAGGAATACTATTCGGCAAGGAGTCAGTGGAAGTCCATGCATTCATTTTCTGTCCGCCAACCATATGTGTAGTTGTTGAGGAGGTCGAAGCCATCTTTGTTGTAAATAGCCCCGAGATGGGCCTGTGCGATCGCCATCCCAACAGCATTAGAGACGCCCTGACCGAGAGGTCCTGTGGTGACCTCGACACCTGAAAGATATACTAAGGATGGGTGCGTAATTCGTGATAGTGATCAATGCTCCTGACCGTCAGTGTGACGAGCCTCGGGGTGACCAGGAGTCAGAGAGTCAATCTGGCGGAACGCCTTGAGATCGTCGAGAGAGAGCTTATAGCCCGAGAGATGGAGGACGATGTATAGAAGAGCACAGCTGTAGAGGATTAGCTTTCTTATACGAGCGCGAGCAATGAGTAGGCTTACGCGTGACTGGAGACAAGATCAAGGAATAGTTAGACATCCGTGCGAAGTATCAAAGTGAAAGAAGTCATACCCGTTGGAAAGGACAAAACGATCGCGGTTGAACCACTTTGAATTCTTTGGGTTGGCGTTGAAAAAACTAATGCCAAGACGTATATGAAGAGGAGGAGCTTGGCACGATAGCATATACCGACCGAGTGAAGAGGACCTGGGCTACAGGGGCCATTCCCATCGGTGCACCTAGAGGGGCCCAGACAGATCAGGAGAGCTTCGGATTGGCATCTCGACATCTAGACTGACCCGGGTGACCAGAGTTTGCTTTTGCGACAACATCTGCAGCGAGTGTGCGGATGGTGGCGATAGAGGTCGCATCAGCTGGGGAAGGGACGAAGTTGGACATGGTTGTGACGGGAAGAGACGAGGGGAGGAGTCGGAATTCGTTACAAAGGCAGGAACGAGATATATAGCGAGTTGGGTAGAGATGAGGCAGTGATGCCAGTGATGAGGCGCACCCAACCGGTCCGACTTTACCCACAAGCGGGTTGACATGCACCCACAATCTTCCGAAAAGAGTATCGGTGAATATCATCTCTCTTCCCTTCGACGAACCCATCTCACCCGTCAAGTGTAGCGTGCAGGGAATTCTTCGATGCTCTCCAACTCTGTCATGCCGACGTCTGGGCCAAGTGGACTGGTGGATGCAATCAAGTGAAGCGTGAGCTGAGCAAGTGCTTACACAAGGAGGTGCGCCTGATTCGCTGGCCTGATTAGTCCCCTTTTGATCATTCGTTCCCATCTAGTCCGTTGCACGCGCCGCAAGAAATAGGGAGGAGGCAAAGTTACGAGATGCACGGAGGGAGAAAGCGCTCCGAGAACTGCACGAAAATGACTAACTTGCGCCTTTCATCCTATTCCTTACCCCACTCTCAACTAATGCGCTCCGCAATGTTGTCAGCCTATCACTATTACTCTTGAAATACAGCATTGTACAGCCACGCAACCACCACTGTAAGCAAACCCATTCTCGGACTTAATTGGTTCGATTTCGAAGACATCGGAGCGTTCTCCCTGGTACAGCGCGCTAAACAGACGCTGGAACGTTCATTGGATAGAGACGAACGCTCACTGTCTCATTAGTTCAGAAGCGGCTCTTTTCCCAACGGAACTCCGCTTTCGCCTTCTATCATTTCATGAACGTTCATGATTCCGTTCCGAGTTGCGGCCTTCGGCTTTTGCCTCCGCCACATGTGTCATCGCGTGAACTTCCTCCGTGGGTCCACGCATGGGATCCCTTGTGGTGTTTCCCATGGTCAGCGTTTTGAAACGAGAACGAGCGTGTTGCGCGGGGATCTGATGAAAGGTCGCGGAGGTGGCACCGGAAGAGCGCTCCGGTGTATATTGACCAACCTCACCTCGTCGGCCATCCACGGTCATTATGCACAGCCCCACTAGTATCACCATATCCAAGCACACGTAAAATGTGCCCCGCATCAAGCCCCATGAGAGAAAGCCGGGCCCGAAATGAGTATTTTAAATATTTTGGCTTATAACGTGCTCGGGCTCATGTCAATCTGCGAGTCTACTCTTACAGCTGCAGAAGCGCTCATTCATGCACTTGCAGGACCCCGTCGTTGCCACATCGCTCTCAAGACGCTGCCGCCGTGGCGCATGGCCACCCATGTGCAGTGCAGTCAGCGGGAAGTCTCGAGCTATAATTACTGCGCGCGCACAACCTCGCAGCCACTTCTGAGAACGCCAAGACGACACCACGTAGCGTGTAGCTATTCACGCACTACTCGACCCAGCAGGGTACTGCATTCGTAGATCGTCCTGTACCTACATCACTTATTTTCCTTATAGCCTAATGATAATAATACGTCATTTACAGCGTCTTTCAAGGTTGTCAATCTGGAAATTCCCAACGTACCAGAGGTGTCCCTCTAGCAGGGCTTCGACAGCCTTTTGAAAGGTCCTGGCCTTCCCTTCCAAGCCTCGGACAAAAGGGCCCAAAAGGTGATTTGTATTTTTACTGATACAAGACCTTAGGCCTTAGAAGTCAATAGTATCTCTATATTGAGTGCGTGGGCCACTGGTCGCTCCGGCTGCGTCCCAGTGACGAAGATGTCGACTGCGCGGTATCCATAATAAATCCACGCTTGCTTATATTAATTTTGGGTGCCATTACTTAAGCTTAAGGTTTGATTACGGTTATATTGACTATGTAACATTTCTTGTAGTATCTTATAGTACTATAAGACCCTTACAATGATATCATAAGATGAATCGATTATAAGGCGCTACGGAATTTTGCGACATTAATCTGCGTAAGACAACTGGCAACTGTCATCGATGCCATGGAGTACAGCAGTCTAGCCTTGAGTCTAGCTGCACGTTGATCATTGTGTCGAACCACGGCGCCACGCGGAGTGCGATCGCTTTGAATGCGGCATTTGAAAAGGGAAACGCGACGAACCCAAAACAATCGATTTTATATCTACAACGAACACTGGGATTAGGATGTGGAGCTTTTTTCTTCACCTGGGCACCAAGGATTACAGACACGTGAAGCTAACAGAAAGGGCACTCAAAGCGTGCCGCAGCAATAGATCAGACTGCGTGCCCAACATCCACTCTTTTTTGGACAAGCGATTCACGAAGGGGTCACCATCATGGGGTCCTCTAGGCATGCGTGAGGGGGTGCAGTCTACGCGAGGGTGTGCCCCGGTGTGGGAGAAACCGGTAGTTCTAGAAGGGTCGCCCAATATCCCTACATTTCATATCCGAAAAGCACCACCCGAACCGCCGCCTACGCCGCTTGGTCTCTTATCTCTCACTAGCAACAGGTCTACAGTGTGGGCCCTAATATCTCTCGGACATGCAGATGCAGCAAGAGAAGAGAAAGAATTGACCCGTTGCCCTGTACCTTGATTTGTTCATATTCTCGTTCACGTGCTTTTGAACCGAGCATTGTTCCATGGGATCGCTACCTGTATACACTGTACATGAAATATGATTTTGAGAATGGGTGGACCTTCTCCTGTCGCACTAAAAGGCCCACCAGATGCCTGATTGGCCTGATCCCTCCACTTTGTCCCTCAACGATCTACGACATATTGTGATCGCCGTGGGCCAAGATCTCCGAATGTGTCGATTATCCGTTTGCGTTTTCCGCTTCTGCGAGTACTGTCGTCGTGCTGCCACGACAGGCTTCTTCCTGATCGATTTCTCTTTTTGTTCCTAGAAAGCAGAGGTCAGGTCACCCACCGGATTGCGAGAGGACGTCTTGTAACACCACGCCGTTGAGAAGTTGACTGCGAACACCCAGAATTTGACGCGCTCTGGGACCTTCAGTGATTTTGGTTGGCACAATCCAATACTGTCACGCCGCCAGTTGCATCAGACACGACTCTCAGCCAACGGCGCAAGCTCGCTCGTCCACGTATGCTCAACCCGGCGCCTTGTCGTTGTCGTCGGACGCAGTTACAATAGGTCGCCAAAGGTCGTAACGCAGGCCCAGGCGTGTGCTCAACGCATCAGGAATGGTCGATACTTTTAACTCAACTTTTTGTTAACACCATTGTTACTGTCGCACTTTCCGGAAAAACCTATATCTGGAAGGCGGGTACAAGCGGGTGGTGTTGGTAGGCAAGGTACTCCTCAGTGAATTTCTCAAACGACGGTGCGTTCCTTGAAGTAGACATTGGCACTGGAGAGGTTGAGCTGCAAGATGTTGAGACGGGACAAAAACTGCGCTCTATACACAGGCACCAGGCACAGATTCGCGTTCAGCTGGAACGGACATATTTTGGGTTCGCCGTGCGGCGATGGGGGTATCTGAGACACCAAGACGTGCGAATCAAGGTGCGGATCACTGTCCGTGGGCATCAGAATGAATTTCAGTCTCTGAACCTGAAGGAAAACGCAAGCGCAAGATGTCAAGCGACGATCGAGCAAATCCGTGAACCGAAGTCGGAATTGGACACCTGCAGCCGTGGAACCCGTAGATCGGAGTGAGTTGGAGACGCAGGCCAGGGAAAGAGTGGAAAGAGTGACTCGGAATCGACATGTTCACTGGCACGCCCACTCAGCGGAGTTCGAAGTTTATGTAAGAAGGCCGTACCAAAACCAAAGGCCGTTGTCAAAAACGAGACCGAGACCGAGGCTTGCGGTTGCCGCAGGCGCGCCCGCGTTTGCCTCCGGCGGAATGAAATCTGCCATAACGATCGGGCAAAAAGATTAGCTCGTCGCCTTGCTCGTCGCCGAACAGCTTTCCCTCATCCAAAACCAAGCCACTGTAGCTCAGCTCAAGTTCAATGTACCTGCCGTCCATTGATGGCGCTGGCGACGGTCTCCGCACCGTGTTCAGGTTTCCGATCACGACTTATGCCCTATTGGTTCGGACACTCATGCACTCATGTGACAAACACGTTCCGTCAGCGAAAGATCCCGTCGGCGCAAAGCCTGGCAAAGGCTCGCTCACTCATGTCTCGCAAAAGTCTGCGCAATCTCCTTCCCAATCTCGCTCGCAGCGCCTGGATAGAGTGTATTTGTCAATCACTTATAGGTCTACTCGCTATACTTGCTGCGGGTTTTGGCGCACCAGTGATGACCCCCACCTTGCCTTCAACGCGCTCGACGTAGGTGAACAGTTCAATACCTGTAACCGGGGGTAGGCATGTTGTCTGCCCCTGTTCCAGCAATTTATTACGACAGACGCCCAACCGGCAATATATGCATGAC
The DNA here is from genome assembly GCA_021525015.1 of Lactarius pseudohatsudake. NCBI lineage: Eukaryota > Fungi > Basidiomycota > Agaricomycetes > Russulales > Russulaceae > Lactarius > Lactarius pseudohatsudake. The sequence continues at coordinate 125,510 of JAKELH010000099.1, forward strand.
TGATATTCACATCTTCCATTACTGCTCCCTTTACGGGACGCCAGACACAAACACAGAATGACTGACCAAGGACGCGTTGTCACACCCGACCATCTCCTCTCACTGGGGAAACCCGCAGCCAAGCTTCTCGTCTTCCTATGGAAGACCAGAACCGCCTACCGCCTCGATCGATCAATCCCTACATCACCTCGAGGCTCACGCAGACCTCATCACCCTGGTGACTAGTCCTGCCCTTTCCCCGATGATGATAAAGTAAAGATTTCTTGTTCTCTCTATCCGCTAATACGCTGGTCCACGACGATTCTCGTATGCAATAAGTAGGGCTGAGACGCAAGTTCATTCTTAGCATATACCCTCCCCTTCACAGCTGGTTCTGCACTCACTCACCACTACATAGCCCCGCGCAAAATGTTACCAGTGCCCTCTCCTGAATGCGCTGCCTTTCCCTACGATGCGGCAGAAGGTGGTACGCTCGAGGTCCACTCGGGACCATCGAGTATTTCCGCTCTAGCGACCAACGGCAAGAAGGTTGGCACATTCGTCGTGCCAGAGGAAGCTACCCCCATCCCGTTACCCCCCACGAACCGGCCGCCTGCCAAGAAGAAGGTTTCCAGATGGGTCCTCTGGCAGCTATGGTTCAATACATACAGGTATGTGAAGATAACGTCGGCACGGGCCATCCAGAGTTTTTGATTCCGTGTTTCTAAACCTATTTGCTAGGAAGCTTTTCACGTTTGTGTTCACATTAAATATGGTTGGGATCGGCCTAGCAGCGTCTGGGCACTTCCCGTACGCAGAGAAATATACTGGCACCATGGCCTTTGCAAACCTGAACTTCGCCATCCTCATGCGTAACGAGCTCTTTGGCCGTTTCTTGTATTTGTCCGTGGATACTTGCTTCGCTAAGGTAGCTATCGCATCAGTTCGGCCGCTATTTCGTATTTGGTGCTTATCATTCAGTGGCCGCCGTTATGGTGGAGGCTAGGCTGCACGTCTGTTCTCCAGGTATGAACCCCCTTTGCCTTGGTGTATGCGAATGATCCCACAGCAATGTTTGCAGCACCTAGGGGGCATTCACAGTAGTTGTGCACTTTCCGGTATTGGCTGGTTCACACTGAAGGTCGTCAACAACTTCCGACACCATTCTGTCAATCACGATTCGATTCTCGTCGTTGGGACGATAACGAACATTGCCGCCATTGTCACTGCCATAAGCGCATTCCCTTGGGTGAGAAACACCCATCATAAGTGAGTCACGTTTGCTGCCACGACACAGGGTCGGCTAAAAATGATCCATCAGTATCTTCGAGCGTCACCACCGCTTCGTCGGATGGCTCAGCCTTGTTCTTATTTGTGAGAGGAAATTCTTTCAGCATTTACGAGGTGCTAATGGCCGGGATTCAGGGGTCTTCACCATTCTCGAAGACTCGTATAATCCGGACAATCGGACATGGAATTTCAGTGGGCAGCACATCCTCCGCCAGCAGAACTTCTGGTTTGCGATGGGGATGACGACGCTGTACGTAAAACTCGAGGCCTTTCCCCCGATCGCAGGCATTCTCACTCACTTCGGCCAGCGTTATCACTCCGTGGCTGTTCGTCCGCGAGGTCACTGTAGATATTGAATTTGTGGGCTTTTTGTCGCTCGCCTTGTTCACGTCGAATATCTAAAGCGCCATAATTGTAGCCGTCGCCCAAGGTCGCAATCATCCGCTTTAAGCGTGGAATGCAACAGGGACTCCTCGGGCGTATTAGCCGTACGTCCATCATGGAATACCATATATTTGGAATCATTTCGTGAGGAGCTCCTTTTGTTATCAGAATCGTCGTCTCACGAATAATTTGTTAGTGAGGGAACTCACGCCGAGTATCACTATATGATCTGTGGTGTGCAAGGTAGTTTCTAATCTTGCGATTTGTCGCACAATTCTCATGATTGGCCTGGCAGGTGACTTTACTCGCGGCCTCGTAAACGACCCTCCACGGACACTTTGGACACGGGAACTGAAGGTGAGCAACCTGCCCATTACCAGCCACACGGGCAGTCCGTAACGGATTTCCAGTTCGCTGGCGTCTCGAATACTTCCGCCTTGTATAAACGTGGCATCCGGATATGCACGGGTACTGGCATCGGCGCTGCGTTGTCCACCTGCCTCCAGTCACCCTACTGGTGAGATACCTACGGGTCTATACTCCCCAGGACCATAATGACCATGAGGCACAGGTACTTGATCTGGATCGGTACGTGAGAAAATAGCACCGATTGCAACAAGGAAACCAATTCTCATGGTCTCTCCTCTCCGTAATGTAGGTTCTGATCAGGAAAAGACATTTGGACCAACGATTAGCGGTCTCATCCACCGTCACATAGGCCCAGGGCGTCTCCTGTTGTGGGATAGCAAGCTCAGAGGTCGGCGTCCAGATACGATGATGATACTGAAAGAGGCGTACGATGCCTGGGGAGCCGAAGGTGACGTCGTCCATTTCGGCGCGCAGTGAAATACTGGCGCTGACAGTGCATCGGATGCAGTCGTCTTCATCACGTCGAACTACGTCGGCAATTCAGAGATCATGCAGGGCTGCAAAGAAGCAGGCATCCCCGCATTCGGCACGCTGTGGGATTTCGTGAGTGTCATCCCTGTAGGGCGCACTGATATCCGCTTGACGACCGTTCCCGCAGTGAACGGCGCAGCGCAGGCATTTCTTTACTCATGTGCAGTGGGGCACTCCTATACTTGAGTAGGTCGTGGACAACGCCGGAGCTCCGAAGCTCGTTGCTCACGCGCTGGAGGAGCAGGCTTTCACACGCATGTGGTGGGCTCTCCCCCAACTTCACCCCTCTCCCTAGTTGAACGATATTGCTTCCCCTTTGCGGCGGGTTGATGAGGTAGCCGGTATTTCTCTCTCCCCCCTTCCTTGTTCCGTGAAGTTACATTCCCAACGGCTGCACCTGTGCGCAGTAATATTTAACCTGATCTCAATGAGCAGTTATTTATAGGATTGAACGGGTGATCATTGGCGCGTGCATGGGCGAGATTGGCGTCCCGATTCGGACGCGTCTGAGGGAATAAGTTGATCGGGTGTGAGTGAGCACAGGGACCTCAAGAAGAAACCGGCTTTAACTTGAATCACACCTCCTGAACTTCCTCAGTATCTGCTCCGAGCCTGGGAGAAGCTGACATTGTCAGGAACCACAGTGCGACCATCGACACTAATGAACAACCTTTAGTTGATTGTACGTGAAATCCTCAGCCGCATCATGATTATCTGCACGAATTGTGCGTTCGAGGGTGGACGTGACGGGATCGCAGCCTGTTCTGCCCGTCCGACTTCAACCCCAACTCCGCCAATTCTTCGGCAAGTCTAACGGCATCGCGGAACCCTGTGTTGACGGCGTCTTCGATCTCGACGACAGCACGAGCGAGACGGCGTTCACCACAGACAAGGATGTGCTGAGGGTTGGCCCCGTCGAACTCGTAATGGGTGGTCGTGTCAACGGAGGCGACGTGTTTGTTGGTGAGAGCGAGGATCCTATCGCTGGGGTCGCCGTTGCTGGTCTTCACCTCCCGGAACAGGAACGTGAGGGTGCCCTGCGCATCGTCGGACTCCCTGGCGATGGGGATGCCTAGGCCAGTGTTAAAGGGGTGATTGAGGCCGAACCTGGGACTGTCCTCGACGCTCATCAGAGGCGGGCCGGCCAGCCTTTCGACCGACCCTTCGTACCACTCGACGACGACATCGGTCAAGAAAGACTCAGCCATTGAGTCTATGAGGCCGAGCGCCATTTCGTCAGCTGATGGATTGTAAATAATGCCTATCTCACCGGGCATCAGCACATCAGCGTTCATCGAACGTTCATCAAGTGAGATGACATCAAACCGGTCTTGGGACTTGTGAGGTCCCCCAAAACTTTGGGGCGCGCCGCGGCCTTACGACTACGTATTGTCGGATTACGGCCCGTATTGCATTCGAGCTCGTCTGCGTCGGTTCCTGCTCGAGTCATCGGCAGTACTCGACACTGGACATCACACGCGTCGTGAGTCCATCCAGCAGTTCTCCGCTCCACAAACCATGTCTGTCCAGCAGCCCCGAAGCCATCTCTGGACGGAAACCCCACTCGTTTTCTCCAGTCACCTCTCCACGCGGCTCGGGGATGAATACGCCGTCTACCTCAAACTCGAGGTGCGTCACTCGCATTTTTTCAAACAGCGCGGCTGCAACTGTGACGGCCCCCAGAATCTCCAGCCATCACACTCGTACAAGTACCGCGGCCTCTCGCACTTTATACAGCGCACGCTTGCGGCACACGGGCCGACGCTGCGCGTCGTATGTGCGTCGGGGGGCAACGCAGGCCTCGCAGCTGCGTGCGCCGCGCAGGTGCTCGGCGTGCCCTGCGCCATCTACCTCCCGAACGGCGTCGACGCGCGCACGCACGCCTTCCTGCACGACGTCGGCGCGGAGGTCGTCGTCACGGGCCGGTTCTACCTCGAAACGCTCCGCGCGGCCGAGGCAGCCGTGCGGGCGCAGCCCAACGCGTACGTGTTTCACTGTAAAGTACGCGCGCTCGCCGTCAACTTCATTTTTGGCAGCGTGCTCGTGCCCGCGTACGACCATCCCACGCTGTGGGAGGGCCACGCGTCGATGATCGCGGAGATACGGACGCAGCTCCCGCGCGGCATCACGCCCGCGGCGGTGTTCTGCAGCGTTGGCGGCGGCGGGCTGCTCGGCGGCGTGATCGAGGGATGCAGAGACGCGGGCTGGGACGACGGTGCGGCGTTCCTTCCTTTCCCAAAATCATGAACAGGCTTAGACGGGATACGTAGTGCCCGTGGTCGCGCTCGAAACGCACGGCTGCGCGTGCTTCTACCACTCGGTCGCTGCGAACCGTACACCCGCCGACGACGCCCCCACCGGGGTGATTCTGCGCACGGACGACACGCATGGCGTGCGCGTCGCGCACGTAACCGAACTCAAATCAAAGGCGACGTCCCTCGCGGCGTCGGAACCGTCTGCGGGCGTGGTGCGCGCCGCACTGGACCGCGCTGGTGGCGTAAAGTGCGTGACCGTGCCAGACGAAGTGACCATGCAGCTCGCTGGGGCGTTCGCAGGTGAGTAGCCCGCATTCACGTACATGTAAGCAACGCTGGGAGACCGGACAAGCAGACGATCACAAATTCTTGGTGGAGTTGGCGTGCTCAGCGACGCTGGTGCCTGCGTATAAGCGCGAGCTTGTGACGCGGCTGGTACCGCCGACTGGGGCCGAGAAAAAGGCACTCGTGTTCATTGTGTGTGGTGGGTTTAAGATATCGCAGCAGGATTTATTAGAGTACTCGGAGATTGTCCGAAAGGACTTGGGGGAAGGGGGGAAATGGGATGCCATGGTCGACGGTGAGAAGTTGCAACTCGACACGACGATTTGAGAGGCGTTTTGGTAGACAGTCTAATTTGTACGTGCACGAGGGTAAGATGCCCCAACGAAGACACGGAAACGCAGCGCGAGTACTACAGCACTATTGGGACTGGTTTTGCGGGCGTCGTGAAGATATGGGGCGTACCTGTGGCAATAATCTACACCAGCTTTTTAGCCCCCTCGCTGGGTGAAGGGTCCTCCGTGGCCTCATGCTCACGTTGCGCACGCAGCGCAGCCTTCTCCGCCTTGATGCGTTCAAGTTCCTGACGCACAGCCGCGTGGTTGGTCGGCATGCTGCTACTACGTGCCGTCCTGTCATCGGATGGAAAGATTCGTTCTTTATACTGAGCGACCGAATATGCGGTCATACGGGGCACGGCCAAGCGAGGGTCTAAACGTACGCACCGGTATCACGTTCGTTCTGTACCATTCCGGGTCCCCGTAATGGAGAAAAACGAGGACAGGGAAGAAGACATAGACCGCAAATTTGAACACTTCTAGGTTTGGTCCAGCCATCGCTGGCAGCACGCTCGTACGCAAACAAGCCTTGGATTGAACGGTCCGAACAACCGCGAGCGTCCCATTCGGTACAGTACATTTACAGGTATGGATCAAATTCTTCTCAATACACTCTCACAACTTTTTAGTGCGTCGCGTACAACATCATACCGCCTCCAGAGTGCGCTTAGCAGGGTTTCGTATAGGTACCGGAATGCTCAAGGGCACCCTCCTGCTTCTCAACCCGGCCGTGTACCTTTTCATGAGAGGAAACACCATGCTTTCCGAGTGTGGCGAGAGCGTGAACAGGGGAATCTTGCTTGGTGAGATCCTCGGTAATCTCGCACTGTAGATCACTGGGTGAGCGACCAGCGTTGTCATGTGATTCAATCACATACAATATCCGCGACGAGACGATCCAGGAGAGCCTCTGTAAAATTCTCTTTTACGACCACACGTAAAATGTCGACTTGACTGAGATCGGGGGCAAGGTCATAATTTGGGACAATCCTGTATGCACAACGTAGGTGAGCAATATCCATATTCGGGGTACTACGGTTGCACCAACGCACCATCCTTTCGTACGAAGTAGGGTCTGGACCCATTTCTGCTGAATATCCGGGTGCTTCTGTTGGAAACCATCGGAAAAGCGGAACGCTACGACAGGAAGACCCGCTTCGTACGACTGTACGTATGTCAGCGAATTTGTTCGGCATCGCAAGGTGAGGGGCTAACCTCAACATTCCCATCATTCGCAGTGTGAGTTGCGACGGCGCCCACGTGACGATGGATGTCGCTCAGCACAGTGAAGTAGCCACTTCGTTCAAGGGCACGGGAGAGGGTGCGTGCGTTCTTGAGATCTGTCAGGGCGACATTGCGATAGCCTTCAAAGCCGAGATTGAGGAAGTTGAAGTATTGCGCGATGATAGGATGAGCAGGTCGCGAGAAGTTCAGCGAGAAAGAGTATTCTACAGAACCAAGGTAATGGAGCTCAAAGATGAGGTCTTTGGGGAGATACTTTGCCGAGCGCCAGATAACCCAGCCCACTCCAACGTACGCGAGACCGAACTTGTGGCCAGATGTATTGATGGAAACGACACGCGGAATTCTGAAGTCCCATTCCAATTTTGGTGTAGCAAATGGGGCGACAAAGCCCCCAGATGCACCATCCACTGCGATCGTACTTATGTGAGCGCAAAAAAAGCACGAACATCACTAGTCATACCGTGGATTGGAACTGAATGACCGGTTCTCGCCTCGTACTCATCGAGCAAGTCTGCCATTTCTTTCACAGGTTCGTAATGCCCGGTATATGTGCCTGAATGCGAACGTCAGAGGAACATACGATCCCAAGGCTTAGAAAACGCGTACTGCCAAGAATCACGTATACACCGATCGTGTTTTCGTCAACATATTCCATGGCTTTCTTGGGATCAAGTCGGTACTTGCTCTCAACGGAGATCGGAACAAGTCGCATCTCTACTTCGAAGTAGCGAGCGAATTTCTCGAGAGCTACCTGGGCATTGGCACCCATGATAATGTTGGGACCAGGCTCATGGATCGATTTTCCCGCGGCCTTTCGTTTCTCCTGCCAGATACGCTTCATGGCCAGCCCCCCGAGTTGAATGGCCTCCGAAGAGCCGGTCGTGGCGGTACCCACGGCATGGTGATGTGACGGTGCGTTCCAAAGCTCGGACAATATGGAAATGCCTACCAGGCCACGGGTCAACAGTCATCAACAAAAGTAGGTGCGTGTTACTCACAGCGAGTGTGGATGTCCTGGGTCATAGGATACTCATCCTGGTCGATCAGGTTCTTAGAAATATTCTCCAGCATGAGCTTGTCGGCAATGGGTGGCATCCAAGTCTGCACAAACGAGGCTAGATTCAAGAGGGGCTGGCCATCAAGAGAGAGCTCGTCGTGGATGATCTGATAGGCAGTCTCTTGGTCGACACCCTGTGGTAGCGTCAGTTCGAAGTTCTCGAGACAAACGTATATGTGCTTACCTTTGACGGTATTTTGTATTTCGGGACGGAGGATGAACTGTAAGAAGAGCCGTAACGAGCCCCGCCCCCATGATGAATTGTGTCCTGACTAGAACCTGTCAAATGATGGGCGGATCGCGACTTTATTTCTTTGTCCTATAAAACGCTAAGTAAAATACTACAGGTGAGGAGACGATGGACGGTCACCTTTGATTCCTTGATAATATGCTCCGGGTTAACATGCTACGAGGGACGAGTGTGAGGACATGAAAGTGGAGAGAGTGGACCGAACCCACCTTTGATAGAGCCATGGTTCGAGATGTTGGAGAAGGGAGAAGAGCTGGGAGGAGTGCTTTATGCGAGAGGGTTCTTCTTGTATGCTACTGAGCTCAGCTGGTAGCGCCCCTGACGTCAGTTCTCGTCCCGTGAAGCCGATCGCAACTTTGACCACCGACGCAAATGCGCCACCATCGATTCACTCAATCAGACTCGCAAAGATTTCTCTACGTAGACTCTGCCCACGTATGGCCACTGGGTTCATTCCGTCGTGACCTTCGCCTCTCCACTCATTGATTCAGCTGGCCGCTACGGACAAGGCAAAGGTCAGAGAGTTCTTCAGAACCTCCTGTTTGATCCGGATGCTTTTTTGCTTCTGATCCCGGATGCGTCCGGAACGCATTCATACCTCGTGTGTGTTGGTGCTCCCACGATCGGTATTAGCGACCGGCTGCGCAGTTACAGTCCCATGTTGTTCTGTTGGCGAATGCAGGTCTTGACTCGAGCCCTCGTTTGTCGTCGGTCAAGTTAATCGACAATGGTGGTGATAATGCCGAAGACGATCACTTGTGCCAAAATGCGGATGCGGCGATGAACAGGGAAACCACACAAAACTCCGAAACCCATATTAGTAGGGTGGAAAACGGGGTCTTGATGGTCTGGTATGCAATCATTTTCCTTCTGCCAGCTTCGTACGTGGCCAGGACCATTACATGCAATGCAAGAATGCAAGGTCGGATCGCGCGTGACGTCTGATGTTACTGTGGGACGTCATGCAATACTGCGAAGATTTCCGATGGGACTCTAGATTCACTGTTTCAAACTTCGAGGACTGCTGCGACTTCAGCAAAAGTGCCACCTCGGCGATTTGGCCCTCCTGCACCGATGACGCTACTGGTGCAGTACCCACACCGGTCTCAACCTGTTGCACGCGTTCAGTAAAGTGCCGTCCAGGCCTAGGTTCAGCACAAAGCCACCGATGTAAATATCACACGAACGTGTGATGATTCCCTGCTGTGATTTGAAGCTCGGATCAATATCCGTTTTGGGGGAAGGTCCTACTCGATCAACATAGTTCAATACGTCCTCGGAGGCGTCCGGCAAGGTCAAGACGGGGAGGTTTGACGATGAAGGGATAAGCGGGGAAGGAAAGGTGGATTTGTAATTACGCTAAGTCTTGCGTATCTTTGTGTCCCATACGGTCTAACTCCAACTCCGAGTCCTGAGCGCTGAGCGTCCAAATCAATTTTCTGTACTACGGAAATGTTGACCAAACGAACCGCGGCAGGAACGCGAGGAACCGAAGAATCATCCACGTCCTAGATCCCTAGGTCGACAAGGCCATGCGCAGGCCTTAATCCTTGAGCGTAACGTCGGCGGCTGGCAGTATGTTGACTCGGACGGTGAGGGCTGTCTTCGGCTAGCCATTTAAATTAACGCGCACGTGAGGTCGAAAGCGTATAAAGAGGCCGCTCTGCCATTTTCCGCGACGAGAACGCGTTTATTGTATCATTCATCGAGTGCATTGTTCGCAAGTGCCCTTCTACCCACCCCAATCTTTCGGTTTCCAACCACAGTCACCAGAGAGACAGCGCGCAGCCATCACCAACGCAGTCATCCATGCCTTCCTCGTCTCTTAACTCTCAGGAAGACCCAGTCACCATTGCAGAGAATCAAGTTGCTGCTATGTTGGATAAGCTGGAGAGCATCGGTGCACTGAAACGGTCAAACCGGATGGAGCTCGAGGAGTTTATCAACCCACCAGAGGAAGCGTACCCATACAATATCACAGACCCAGATGAATTCGACGCAGCCATGAAGGAGGAGGAGGAATATGACGACGAAGATGACGAAGATGATGACGTTGACGTTGACACCGATACTCCGGTGGAACCACGTCCAACACGCGCCGAGGCAATTCAAGCAGCATTAACGATTATCCGCTCCGTCAAGGACAAAGACGGTGCATATTTTCGCGAGGTGGAATCGACGTTGACTTCTTTCGTACAGTTGTTACGCAAGGAGGACATGGCAGATACAGAACTATGACTCACGTCATCTTAGTAACACATACAATAGTTTCAATGTCTTTTTTAGATATAAAAACGTAGCGTTGGGCATATCCCGATGAAGACACTCCCACATTCTACGAATGGATGAATAGCCTTCGTCGCGCGGAGTACGTGCCTTGACTGCACCTGTTACTGTAATAGACGTGGCTGCGTGGCATACCTAAAAATAACACGCTACTGACGGGCGCTCAGAGAAAGAAAGAAAGAAAGGACCTATTCCTCGCGGCAGAACGACGGAGTGTGCGTGTCCAAGGTCTCCAACGTCGAGGCAGCGTCTATGCGCCTCACATCTCTATGGACCGGGAAGTCCCTTATGAAGTTACTTGCTTATGTCTGAGTGAACACGAGCTGAACTAGCGGTGATAATCGTCAATCACCCTCGCTCCGCCGTGTCGTCATACTGAATGGAAACGAGCCTTTTTTACATCCGGCGGCCGTGATGGACCACTCCCATCAACGCCCGGGTGCAGTTGTGAGTTATCGGGGACTAACTTGCGTAAATGCATTTGTGACGCCGCTGCGCAATTTCCCTCCTGAGCATACTTGCATCGCTTTTGAGACGGCGCGATCCAAGGCGCGATCAATTTCTTTGTCAGAGTCAGTGGCTGGAAACTACTGCTGTAGCGACAAGTGGGGACTCGTACGCCACTACGCCACTTTTCTTGATGGATACCTAACCTGTCCATGGGATACGAAACGACGGCGGGGCAGCGAAGACCAACACTTCTAGTGACAATCGCATCGCTTTTGCACATGTACCACTGGCACAAGGAATAAGCCAATAGGCAGAGAGCAATAACATTCGGCATGGAGTTAATCTCCCTCGTCCATTCTCATGCTATCGTTGACAGGAAATGCGCAGCAACATGGCCGATTGAAAGAACGGAGCGCTGGTGGTGGTGGTGGTGGGAGAACGCGCCTCAGAAGGGTGGCGAGCATGTGGGAATTGGTTTTCCAACTGTTTCCCTCCCTATCACCACTACCAGCGCTCCCACGCCAAACAGCACCCAGATCGTCAGCCGCACGTCAAGCCCTATTTAAAAAAGAATTGCCCGCCCCATGTCAACTATCCCAAGAACTATCCCCCTTGTCTTCGCATTTCCTTGGCACCAAGAATCTGTCCTATAACGCCCTCTCACGACCATGAAGTTCTCTCTTGCCTTGGCCGTTGCGTTCCTCCCTGTTATTGTCAATGCCCAGTATGGCGCTCCGGATCCGGCCCCAAGCTCTAGCTCTTCGTCCTCTCCTGCCGTTCCATCAGCACCTGCGAGCAACTCGAGCAGCGTCAACGTTCGTTGCACATTTGTTGTTCTGTCTACGTTGACGTATTGACGTCCCTCAGGTCAACGTTGGCCCTGGCGGTGCACTGACGTTCAACCCGTCGGACTTCACCGCGGCCAATGGCACCACCGTGACTTTCTTCTTCCCCCAGTACGATTCTCCTCATGGTCACTATGTATTTGCAATGGTGCTCACACATTTTCGCTCACAGGAGTGTTCCTCATTCCGTCACGCAATCTTCGTTCGCAAACCCCTGCACGTATTTGGCGGCGGCCAGCGGCGCGTCTGGCGGTTTCGATTCTGGCCTGCAGACCGCGAAGCAGTTCACCATCAAGATTACAAATGATCAACAGCGTAAGCCAACATCTCCGTCACCGTCATTCATCGTCGTTTAATTCTTGCGACAGCAATCTGGTTCTTCTGCAAGGCGTCGAAGCACTGCGGTCTCGGAATGGTTGGGTATGTTGATTTTTTATTTATTTATTTAAATTCGCCACGTACCAACGGATTCTTGCAGTTCTATCAACGCCCCGACCACTGGATCGAACACCGCTGCCGCCTTCTTGGCCGCTGCGAAGGCCATCGGCACGAATGAACAGACCGTGGGTCACACTCCCCATCCCTCGTATGCTCCACATGCTAATGATGTTCTTCGTGTGACACATAGGTATCCGATAATGGACCGGTGACAGGCGGTGTGAACGCGCAGGCGACGGCTACGCCCGCTGCCACATTCGCGGCGTCTTCTCCGGCCAGTTCACCAAGCACGTCCAAGTCGGCGGCAGATCACCTCGTTGCAAGCGGGGTCTTTGCGTTCCTGGCTGCAGTATTTGGCATAACGTTAGCGTGAGCATGTAATCGCCATGAGCAAGGGGCTTTACTGTCATGCGTAATGACTGTGAACTTTACTTGAGGCGTTCTCTCACCAGGCGTCTGATGTTAGTAATACATACTATGATAGGGTGCTGTCCTCTGTCTTCTTATGATGGAAGCAGGAACCACTGTCTGATTTCGCTTTGCAAGCGAAAAACAGCGTGAGACTTGAGCTTGAGCTTGAGTAATTGAGCCTAGCTAGGTGGTCGTGTTCTCAACGTGCTTACACGGCGACTCCGTTAGAAATCGGTCAGCGGTGAGGGGTGTTTCCGGTTTGGAATGCATTATACCTGAGTAACTTAGCACACATAATTATAATTATCGCATCTATCCCCAACTACTCCAGTCCCCAGCATTCAGGACTTCACATACAAGATGCCACGATCCGAGGGGGTCATCGAAGAGTCGCCTCCCGCGGCGGGAAACAACGACCTGAACGTGGAGTTCGATCTCCACGTGAAAGCCTAGGAGTCGCATCTAGGAAGGGTCGGCAACGATCGACAACGTACAAAAAAGGGCTACGCACCAAGTTTTCTGCAGGGCAGACGACCTTCTCTTCAAAATATTTCCAACCCTGAGTTGGAAATATTTTGAAGAGAAGGTCACTCGCAGAAGGTAAAGGATGGTTTGGAATGGCATCTACGGCCAGTAAGTGTGTGACCTTCCAGTATTCATCGACGATGTTGACTCACTGTTTTTGGTTTGTATGTGTTGTTATATTGGGCTTGCTCCGGCATACCGTAACACTGGCTATCAAAATGTAGGACACTGTACTGCCATCATGACGGCGCACCTAACTGAAACTCTCCTCGAGTTGGGACCGGGTGCTTGCACTTACATTTCTGATAGCCTGGAGGTCAAAGGCAGACGAATTGTGGTTAGTATCAAGCACGTGTGCAGACGAATGGCACGTTCGTCACTGTTCAAACGCTCAAAGCGCGCTGTGGGGCCAACGTCATTAATAATACTCAGCGCTGACGCGCTGAGGTGTTGCCTCTTGTGCGCTCACACTGGACGAGTGCGTTATTAGTAAAAATTCTATCGATTTAGGGTCTGAAACCTTAGGAGACTGACACGTTCCGGGGCTCGTCGTCTGCCGTCGTTTATATTGCAGTGTATGCTCTCGATTTACGACCCGATGGTGAGGGCACTAATATGGCGACTTCTGGCAGTATTTTTGGTCCCTTGGTGTGCAGTGTTAAAGACGATTTGAGGTTGAAGAGGAACGGTGATTCCTCTTCATCGTCAAACCATCTCATCAAGGAAGTCTCTGTGACTAGCTTGAAGGAATACAAGATATCTAGCATGTTCATGAGCATTCACACACGGAGAACGAATCATTTTCGAGCCAGAGCAGCGGACCGTGTCGATTCCACGTCAGGACAATACCATTGACAGTGGGAACAAAATGGCTTTTAATGGGCTGATGGTTCCACAGGTAACGTTATTCACGCAGACGATGTCACTGGGACATGTACGTCTTGATGTATGAGGATGTGCTAACGTTAGTCTGTTTAGTGCAGCAGCGCACACCCCGCTCTCGCACTGGTAGTTGCTCCCCTGGAGGTAACCACACGTGGCATGCATCTGCGCCTGGTTGCAGCCCGAACACGCACCCGCTGCGTGAGCAATCGTTCCCCAGAGCGACATCTCCAGGTCAAGTCAAAAGTGAGTCCAACGATTGCTTGTGGGAGGGCTGTTGTGTGCTAATGGCCTTGTGCGGTCTATCACGGACAAAACCTCGAGTGTTTATAATCTAATGATGGCCTCTGATCGGGCAACAGCGATCGTCTGAGTACACAAAAACAAATTAATCGTGCTGGACCAATACCGACCAAGGCACTTCCAATCGCTCGAGGCTGCCGTACCCAGCTGCACTGCAATAGCGTTCTTCCAGGATTCTGCATCATAAACGTATCGTGTCTACTCCGAGTCATGTTTAGCACTCCCGGTACCGGACGGGAACGGCGGTTGGGGCGTTGCTGCAGAGACAATGCCAAAACAAAAGTTGTAGGAGGCGTCTCCTCGTCCTCCAGGCCGACGCGACGAACACGGCATATGGTGGGTCGACCCTTACAAAGAAAAAGGGCAGCTAGCCGTCATGCGTCTTATTTGTCTTCCTCCCCTTCCCGAACCGGTCTTACACCGTTAGCGCATGGCGCAGCGCCGGCGACCCACGGCGATATGCGACGGCGCCCGCGGGCGGTATTCGCGTCGCGAGCATGCCAATCCGACCAATGAGTCGTGGATTCCATTGTCAACTGTAGCGAACTCAACCGTGTTGAACGTGGAGACGCTCTGGTGTATATGGCAGTACCGACACATGGACCAAATAGAACAAGGTAGCCGTATTTATTGCGATGCTCTACGGTTGATTCCTAACTGTACTAGCACAAATGTCACGGTCAATCGGATTGACAGATATCGACACAACCTACTAGCACTCCTGCTTTCCTCACACAGTGCATGATCGCGCGCCGTAGGACGCAGGGAACTATCTGCCAAACCTTCTGCGTAAACGATTCCATTCACCCATAGATATTCTACCAACACAATCAGCCGTGGATTTCGTCGTAGCGCATGGCAAGAGTTTTGGGGCTAGGGCGTAACCAGACGTCTGTCGTAGTTACATCTCCCAACGACCGCCACTATTATAGTAGGACCAGCCAAACGAGTTCTTGAACGAGTTGGTATATCACTGTAGGCTTCCATATTGGGATATTGGGGATGTGCTATCGACCGTTGGCCGAGTGAGTGTGTAACTGAAACAACGTCCACGACTCGAGATGAAGCTCGTTGAAACAGAGCTCTTTGGCGGCGCCATCATCGCTAATTATCCTGAAGGCTACATCGACGCGTCGTATGTCGTTCGTTCGTTGATCGCCAGCCATGTCTATTAGCCCTTAGCTCTTTTCCAATCGTCCCGGCCTAGGGGACTCCGTCAGGTTCCCGACACGCAGGAGGTCTACCTCTCACCAGACACCGACGAAAGCATTATCCTAGAGACGCTCATTCGAGTCCCTGCCAACGACTATTCCGATGCGGCAAAGTCTGAGAATTTTTTCTTTCTTTTTCGCCTGGGGGGGCTTCTGTACTGAAACTTGTCCTGACTTTTTGCGCGCGCTCTCTCTTATTAGGTTCCACTTCAACGCCACTGCCCACGACAACGACGCGCTGTCCTCGTCCATCGAAGACGTGCAGACGATCCCTAACGATCGCGGCGACGCGACCCCCTCAGTCATCATCCTCCACGGTCGGCAGGGCGTCCGGAAGTTCAACAGGACGTCCGTGGACGACGTGCGGATCTCTGTGGCATTGTACAGGGTAGAGGAAAAGGGGGTCGACCTCGTCTTGACGCTGAACTTCCCCATGAACGGCGAGGGCGGCATTCGCACCGAGGAGGAGTATGTGGCGGCCAAGAGCGACTTCTGTTCCATCGCTACCAGTCTTCGCATCGTCGACCTTGGTTTGTTCGCGTAATATGAGGAGATTCTGTCGTTTGTTCGTGACATTGTCGCGTCAGTGCGTGCGTCTTGCGTGCTCGCGCTCGGCGCTACTACCAGTACGAAAGCTCGGGTGTCCCGTCGTCACGTTTGTCGATTCATTCTGAGAGCATATCCCCGCGGACTTTCACCACCCCCTTCACATTTGCACGTTTGCGCTGCAACGCCGCACGTTGTCACCTGGCGCCGTGACGTCTCATCGCAGTCCAACAACCTCGTTTCGTATCACGTTGACTCGACCCTAAAAATGACACCCCAAATCAAACGTACCCAGAGTTCCCCGGGCCATGGAGAATGCTAAGAAGCGTTCTGCTGTCATGTTGACTCGGGCGGCATCACCCTCACCACTCGAGTCGAGTTTTACGCCGTCCTCAGCTGACCTCGATCGAGGAAGTAACGGAGCACCACTATTCTATTTTTTTTGGACAATCCCAAACTCCGCGGTGCAAGGCCTGGAGCAATGTTTTTCACCAATTGAGGTATAACACAGTCATGAATACAGTGTCAGCCGAGGAGAACCAAAACGATGGAACAACTATAGTACACTTCAAGCGCGGCTAGAATTTGGACGGGGGGAAGCAACCAATTTTATTGCCACTCATGAGAGACCGTGACCCACCCGGAAAGCCTACGTGGTTTCCTGCTCTGCTTCTGCCTCTGGCTCCTCGTCGATGCGCTCGTGGACTGGTGTGTGATGCGCTTCTACGGCTGCCTTGGCTTCTCGTTTGCGTTTTGCCGACTCCTTGAGCTTGTCCCACCGCTCCCGGAACTTCGCGATCATCGCTTTCTACAGTGCTGTTGAGCAGAGAAAATGAAGCTCACGAGCATGATGACGAACCTGCTTTTCGTTATCCACGCGCATAGTGCGAAGCTCCTCCTCTAGCTCTTTGACTCTACGAGAAAGCTGTGCATCTCTATCTCGATTCGTACTGATCGGAACGACGGGAGGTGGAGGTGGGACCAGATTGAGACTTGCGATGTCGAATGTAGATTGGCCGGTTCGTTGTGCTGCGTGGAGGGAAGCGCCCATCGCTCTTTGCGCCTGCAATCCCGATGATCAGCAAAACTGGCCAGAGGTCTGGTGGGCTGGCGTACCTCTCTACGGGCAACTGCAATGTTTTCTCGAAGCTGTTGGTCATGTTCTTGTCTCAATTTCAGCATTCGCTCAGCAGTTTCTAGTCGCTTTTGCGTCGTTTCGAGTTCAGAGCGAAGAGTCTTGTTCTCCTCTTTTAGCACCGACGGCGAAGGCTCAGATTTCGACGGGATGAAGCAAAACGAGTCAGACGAGTCATAATCTTATGACGCCCGCGTTCAGTATGGCTCACACTGCGTAAAGGTACGCACCTTCTTCCGCTATCTCGTCAAACTCATTTCGCAGATCAATGACTGACTGCCGCAGATGGGAAGCTTTCGTAGCGTCGGGGAGACGGGCGTCATCAATTGTAGTCGGGGAAGAGCTGCCTGGAGACTGGGCCTTCGAGCGACTACCGAGGAACGCGCGTCTCGAACGTGCACTGCCTTCGGTATCAGTATCGCTACTGTAGCTGCCATTCCGGCCGAGATCGCGTTGTGGGGACTCGGTGAGTCCAAGAGAGGTGGTGACGAACGCCAGCGGCTGAGAAACGTGATCTAGGTGCTCCATGGCCTTCCAAAACGTGTTGAAGGCGTCGCTGGCATCCGTCGACTGCGGCCGCATGGCGCTGAGTGGCAGGCGATCAAGAAACTAGAGGTGCAACATGCGACAGACCTGTTGCCCCAGCAGCATGAAGGACTCGTCAACCTGGGAATCTGGCATTCTTCCCTCCTTTGGATACGGTAGCGGCGAAGCAGAGGATCTGTGCGTTGGGGGCGGCGAGGCGGGCAACGGGCGCGGTGGCGCTGGTTTTTGGGGCAACGTAGGGTCCACGCCCTCCTCCCGAAGAGCAGCAATTCTTCTCTGTACTTCCTTTGCTGCCTTGCTGTGCTCGTTGTAGAGCATTCTTAGCGTTCTCTTCGTCTATACGGTTGTGTGAGTCGGGTCGGAACGCGAAATGTAAGAGGCGAAGCACGCAGACGTTTTCGTCGTTCGAGGCCTCTATACAGGATTGAAATGCATCCGCAGACTTTTGGTGCTCCTCGGCAGCGGGAACGAGCAGGCCCTTGGAGGTGAATTCGTCAGCATTCGTCGCATGCTGATGTGCCTGTGATCCGACGGTTATGTTAACAGAGAAGTTGATCCCAGCTATTATATGGGCGTTACCGCATTTAAAGGAGTCGTCGAAGTGGACATGTGTACGTCGGGGTGGACCGCAAGAAGTAGATGGGCACGGGGGCACTTTTCGGAGAATTAAAAGCAAATTTTAGAGGCAGACGCTCGCCTCCGAGCCTCCTCAAGCCCACAAGCCCAGCGGAATCACTCGGCCCGCCAAACAAGGCCGTTCAGACTCGACTGGACTGGGGGTAGTCGACATCGACATTCAATATATTTTTATGCAGCAAAATAACTACTACCGGTCTAGCGCAGTGCGTACACCCAATTATGAACCGTCTTGCTCCAGTTCTCTACATCAGATCTACACTAGCCAACTCAAGAGCTAATAACAAGGTAAGCCAGTCGGCCATCACCCAGGTACCGACTGATGAGGTTAAATAGAAGTCCGGATCGGAGGTGGGCGATGACATCGAGAGGGGGGGGGGTGACGAGACGGTGTGCACACATTCGGCTGAGAACTCTGCCAACCAACTGACCTCCGTTCATAGCCGGAGGAGTCGGGTCCTCCCACACCAGCAGTGAGTCAGCCCACCATCCCGAATGCATCACAACCTGAGAGGAATAATAATAAAAAGGTAGCCTCTGAGCCTGAGTCCACAACAACAGCGTCCGTTACAGGAGATGGTGACTCATATGGACCGGGCGCTGTGCGCCGCGAAATTTCACTTCCCTCCTCCATGCTGCGCGGCCCCAGTAGTCCATTCAGGGGTGAACTATCGGGCGAGACCCCTGCCTGGGTCGACGATGACCCGTTCGAGGATGTCGTCGTGGAGAGTATCAGCGTGGGCTCGGTTGCCGTACATACCCCGCACCTGACCGATCCCATCGCGCCGTTCACGGGCTTTGCGATGCGAGCAGAGGTCGTCAAGAGCACGAGCAAGTACACTGAGTTCAGAAAAGCGCAAAAGAAGACCTTTCTCGACAAGGTAAGCAAGGCTGCTGAAGAGTCCGAAGGTGGGCTGTTCTTCGCATCTCGGGAGCGAGGTCGAAACCCTCAGGTACGTAAAGTAAGGGTCGTTTGGTCAACTTTTTTTTGAGTGCTTTCTACGTCAGCTGGGCCTGGACGTCTCGAGTGATGAGCGCTGCTTCGATGAACGACCATTACAACAACCCCTCGTTGACTATCTCAAGGTGGACATACCGGATATCAGTATCACACTGCCTGGCGCTGAGAGTAGCCCATAGTTCCACACGAATCTACGTTTGCACTGTAGTCATTTCGCAGTCCGGAGATTAGAATAAAGTGTACCCGTGTGGTTTGTTTGAGAGAGACTATCGACACTCGGCATCTCCCGACAGAGAGGCTGCGTCCTTGCATCCCCTGCTCAGCTCCTACACATCTCTAACGAATCGCCATGTCTATATTCCAACGCGATCCGAGGGCAGGTGCATTTCTCGGAGGTGATAGAGTATCAGGGCAGGATATTCGAGATCAAAATGGTGCGTTCGGCATCGCAGCTTCTCGATGAGATTGCGGCCTCATGCACGACTCCAGTGGTCGCGGCACAGACCATAGCAAACATCGTCAAAAGTTCTCTTGGCCCGTTGGGCCTTGATAAAATGCTAGTCGATAATATCGGGGTATGTTTTTTTGAGATCGCCGGACGAGTTTCTGACAGAGCAACTCTCGCGGACACGCAGGAGGTCACGATTTCCAACGACGGCGCCACCATCCTCTCTCTCCTCTCCGTGGAACACCCTGCAGGACGTATCTTTGTGGATCTTGCACAAAAGCAAGACAAGGAAGTCGGCGATGGCACCACTTCGGTCGTGATCATCGCCGCTGAACTGCTGCGACGCGCCAACGAGCTCGTGAAGGCGAAGATTCATCCCACCACCATCATCACTGGATACAGGCTGGCGTGTCGTGAGGCTGTGAGATTCATGCAAGATCAGTTGAGCGTGAAGGTCGAACTGCTGGGCCGGGATGCGTTGATAAACGTTGCAAAGACCAGCATGGCGAGTAAAATCATTGGAGCGTGAGCATTCCCTTTCTTGTGTGGTGTGCGTTGTCTGTTGCTCAACCTTGGGTCAGTGACGACGACTTATTCGCTCCCATGGCGGTTGATGCCATGTTGGCTGTTAAGACCACAAATACCCGTGCGGAGACGAAGTACCCTGTCAAGGCCGTGAACATCCTGAAGGCACACGGCCGGAGCGCTCGAGAGTCGATCTTTGTGCAGGGTTATGCGCTGAACTGCACCGTTGCCAGCCAAGGTTTGTCTCTGTCTACTGTATACGTGGCGACGCTCAATCGCCCCTTCATAACAGCGATGAAGACGCGAATCCCCAATGCTAAGATCGCTTGCCTGGACATCGACCTTCGCAAAACACGCATGCAGCTGGGCATTCAGATCTTGGTCGACGATCCGGAGCAGCTCGAAGAGATCCGCAAGCGGTACATACGATAGTGATTCTCGCGTCGATCGAATTGACACGTCCCACTAGTGAGTCGGAGATCACACTGGAAAGGATCCGAAAGGTCCTAGCCACCGGTGCCAATGTTGTTCTCACGACCAAGGGCATCGATGACCTCGCACTGAAGGAATTCGTGGAGGCGGGCGCGATGGCCGTCCGCCGTTGCAGGAAGGAGGATCTTCGCCGCATCGCCAAGGCCACGGGTGGACAGCTCATCTCAAGCTTGGCAAATCTGGATGGGGAAGAAACATTCGAACCGAGCTATCTTGGTACAGCGGAAGAGGTCGTGCAAGAGCGCATCTCGGACGATGAACTCATCTTAGTGAAAGGGACGAAGGTGGTCAATGCGGCCTCTATCATTCTCCGCGGTGCCAACGATTACATGCTCGACGAGATGGAACGTGGATTGCACGACACATTATCTGTGATCAAGCGGACATTAGAGAGCGGGAGCGTTGTGCCTGGTGGAGGTGCCGTAGAATCCGCACTGAGTATCTATCTGGAAAACTTTGCCACGACTTTGGTACGTGTTTCTCACGTAGCGTTGACGGTCTCGTTCATCGCATGCGTGCACAGGGTTCGCGTGAGCAATTGGCTATCGCAGAATTTGCAACCGCGCTTCTTGTCATCCCGAAGACCCTTGCTGTAAATGCTGCCAAGGACGCTACTGACCTCGTAGCAAAATTACGTTCTTATCATAACGCGGCTCAAAATGCACCAGCAGGGGATCCCAAGAAGGTCCTTTTGCGCTATGGGCTGGACCTGCTGAAGGGCGACGTCCGGGATAATGTTACTGCAGGTGTTCTCGAGCCAACTGTTAGCAAGGTTCGTAGCCTCAAGTCTGCGTTCGAGGCGGCTGTTTCCCTGCTACGGATCGATGATGCGATTCAAGTTGTTCCCGGTGAGTATTTTTATTCGCTTCTAACCGATTCCAAGCTGACGAGGACTGGTCAGAGCAACAACCGGAGCGTGATGGGCATGGACACTAGTACTTGCAAGTAGCAGTGGAAAGAGTTGTATTAGTCACGTTGACGCGTAGATCACATGATGTAGAACGGTGGTTTGCCTCGCTTTGCCTTGCGTGTACTGCTGCAGCGTCTTGTTTCCTCCTGGCGTCATTCGTGCCTCCTCCGTCTGTCACTGCATTTCCCAAAAGCGATCCTCGTGCGGCGTCCTGCACGCTGCTCGAACCGTATGCAGCAGTCACAGCAATCCGAATCCCCTCCGACATTCCTGCCATACCTGTCTAAGCGCTTCAGTTCGCTCATTTGGGCGTGTCTCGACGCCGACCTTCACAGGTCCGCCATCTTCTACGCAGAACGGTACTTCGCGTTGGATCACGGGAACCACGACGCGAGGCATCTTTACGCGACGGTCATGCTCCGAGCCAATCAGCCTCATTCCGCCTTGCATCTCGTGAACCTCCCCCAAGACCACCAGTGCAACGGGTGCTTGGAAATAAAGTCCAAGTGCTGCTCTACTCTGGGAAGGCACAGACAAGCGCGGGAGGCATTGGAGGAAATTCTCAAGAATGCTGCTGAGGTTCCGTCGCGTGCGTCCCCCTTCTTTAATAGAGCGTGCCTGGTCCACTCAGCCACCTCCAACCAGTGTCACAGGAGCAGCGAGCGGCGCGGACCTTTCCCGAGGAGGCTATACTCCACTGTCGCTCTGGCCTTACGGCCCTGAAGGGCAATCTTCCTGAGCTTGCCCGAAGCAGTCTTCTTCGGGCACTGGGACTCAATCCCATGATCTGGGAAGCCTTTGACGGCTTGTGTAGCTTAGGTGAAAGCGCTTGCCGGATCAAGTCCCTACACATGCTAATTGTCCGTTCGGCTCTTTTAGGGTCCGTACCAGAGATCGAAGAGCTGTTCCCTTCACGTCCCCCGCCAATTAAGCGCACTTCTCCAGATGAACAGCTGACGACCAAAACGACTCAACCCCCAGTTCCGACCGCCACTGGTGCGGGCCTCTTTACGCCCGACACCGGGAACGCCGGTAACCTATTTCGAAAACCGGCACCCGTCGATGCACTACCCGTTCGTATGGGACGGTTGGGTCCCCGAGATTCCATGTGGGCTACTAGCACACAACCATAGTTTTCCAACTCTAATTCCCAACATACAGGTTAACCGACGACACAGTCTCACACCTTCCGACATATCCGTCCTCGCTCCTCATCAACGCGCCAAAGGCGCCGCCATCATGCTATCATCTCGTGCGCTGTCTTCTGCGGACGAGGGTGGGCCCGCCCCCAAAAAGTTACGCGCTACAACCCGTGGGGTGGAGAAGGCGTCTAATAAATTGGTGGCCGCGGCGGACGATGCACGCTCAAAAAAGGCACGCGCACGCCCGGCCTTGACTCTTGTTAACCTCTTCTCATCTGCGGGCCGCCGTCCTCAGCCCACGGCGGTGTCATCCAGGCATGTGCCAGTCGCTGGCGGCCGGTCCGATCGAGACGGGAGTGCGCAGGGCGTGGGCACGCGGCGGAGTGCGCGGTTAATGGGCAACGGAAATAAGCCACCAATACCCAGCAAGGTAGGTGTCCCCGTTTAACGATCACCCGGGTAGAAGCTCTATGGCTTATACACCTCGTGTGTTTTCAGCCTCCTCCGGTCCGAGATAGACGCCGTCCTCGCACGCGGACACGATCGCAGTCGACAGACTCTGATGAGGAGCCTGTGCCCAGTGGAGACGCTGCGCATTCGCAATCGCCTCGGTCAGCAACGCAATCACCGCGGTCGGACACATCACCAGCGCCGAGCAACTGGACGGCATCGCAAGAACAAGCAGCACAGGAGGCATACGAGGTCGAGCTTGCAGACCAATACATTTACGACCTGATGCGGTTATTCGCCAGTGCCACAAGGGCCCTGGCTATGTACAACACGTCGCTGTGTATGGAGGAATTGGACAAGTTACCCCATGTCCACCAGAGATCCCCATATGTGATGGCTATGGTTGGGAAAGCGCACTATGAGCGGACCGATTACACATCCGTACGTACTCTCCCGTTCTGAGAGCCACCGTGCCCAACCGTGCAAACACACGTTTATATCACGTGGTGTTCAACAGGCGGAACGTGCCTTCCAAGCGGTGCGGGCACTGGACCCATATCGGCTGTGGGATATGGAGGTGTACTCGACCTTGTTATGGCATCTTCAACGGACAGTGCAATTGTCGTTCTTGGCACAGGAACTCCTCTCGATCGAAGCCACGTTCATCACAGGCGTGGATAGCGATAGGCAACACATTCTCGTTGCAGAAGGAGCGTTCGCAGGCGCTGACGTGCTTCCGACGTGCCCAGCAACTGGACCCTACCTGCGCGTACGCGTTCACGCTTGCGGGGCACGAGTTCATTGACGAAGACCTCGACAAGGCCATCCTGTCCTTCCAAATGGCGCTCCGTGCTGACGCGCGTCACTATAACGCTTGGTAAGTCAAAGGGCGAAAAAGGCGCTGGTTGTCAGCCAGCATCTGGCTTCGCCCGTGATTATGTGATGATACTGATCATGGATGCTTATCTTTGAACGCGTGTTTCGAACGCAGGTACGGATTGGGGACGTGCTATCTAAGAAAAAGCAAAATCCGTATGGCGGAGTATCATTACAGAAAGGCGGCGGAGATCCATCCTAACAACGCGGTGCTGCTGGGCTGCGTAGGCATGGTATGTACAAATGCACAGCGCGATCTTACCTCCTTGCGGGACTAAACGGATGTGTTCGCTAGGCCGTAGAGAGGCGCGGGGATCGAGAAGGAGCCCTCGCACTGTTCAATGAGGCTGTGAAACTGTCTCCGGAGAACGCGTTGGTGCGTTATCGGCGAGCGAAAATGCTTATCTCTATGAAGCGATACGAGGTGCGTTCGGTGTGATCACAGGCACGCTGATCTCCGAACGGGTGTGCTAACGTATTTTTTTCTCCTTCCCGTTGATTGATAGACCGCACTGAGAGATCTAGAATTCCTCCGTGACTCGTCGCCAGAGGAGTCGAATGTAATCTTCCAGCTAGCAAGGGCCTACCGACTGATCGGAGACGAGGTCAAGTCCGCTCAGATGCTCGCCGTTGCGAGGGACGTATCGCCGAAGAGTGCAAAGAAAATACAAAAGTTAATGGAGACGGTCAAAGACGAGGAGGTAGGAGACGAAGAGATGGATGAGGGCTGAGTACCTGAGGCCTGAGGACTCGAGTCACCACTAAGCCCGAAGCAGCAGTGACGGAGTCTGGACCTTTTTGTCTTACTTATGTATCGATGTTCCTTGTGTGCAATAAAGGGTGATACAAGATTACAGCTGGCTTAGAACATTCGCCTGGACAATGACAAAGATGACGAACGAATGAGCGAAAGAGCTCTTCGGATTGTTCGGAATGATGGAAGCCGATCCTGACCGACGGATATAGGCCAAGGACCGGGAAACTGGACGGGAAATACGTGACCATGACCTGACAAGCGAGTCACTTTGTGATCCAACCAATATAAGACGCGGCCCACATTCTACGAGCCCCCGCCCACTCCACCCCTCCCGTGCTCTGCCCTCCCCCAATGCTGCACTGACCGTCCTCTTTCTCGTCCACCATCACTTCTCCACTCAATCCCGTCCCCTGTCGCTCCCCCCTATAGACAGTGACGGAGGTTTCTAGCCACCACCAGTATGGTTGACAAGCAAGCCCGAAAATCAAAGCACGGCACCATTCTCTTCGAACCCTTCATCGTATACCGCATACACCGCTAAAAAAAGAAGCTACCTACTCGATTCATCTCTTTGCTCATCTCGTGAGTGTCGTCGGCTCGGTCGTTTGCCCATGTCCCGTTCTAATTCACTGGCTCCGGTTCAGCGCCTCCCACTAAAGCATCTCGTGTTTCACATCTCGCGTTTTTTTCAATGTCGTCAACTTCCCCGAGCTTATCTCAAGTTACTCGGTCCAAGCTAAGCTTGGTCGTTGGCGGAGGCGCCAAGGACAGCTGCAGCTTGCATCGCTGGGTCCTCCTCAAAAACTCAATCACCCGTTCGCAGCCCAACGGCACCATTCCATGTAGCCCCAACAACACTTCTGAACCCCCATACCACTCTGACGCAAGCGACGAGGATGAAGAGGTGTGTTGCGACGTTGAACACTCCTTCATCTATCCCGATGCCCGCAAGCTTCTTGATACTCCCTGCACTGTGAACGACGACGGCTCGGAGAAGCAATGGTTCGATTCTCTTTTGGAATCGCTCGAACACGATGATTCAGATGACGCGAATGAACCTGTTGCTCTTCTCCATGTTGCCGACGACGAGGACGACGACTTGCCTCCTTTCACACCTTCAGCTTCCCCCATGTCTTCCACCGACGATCTCAGTCACCCTGTGTATAATAATACTCCTATCTCTATGCCATACCCTGTTGTCTATCCACCCTACAACTCCCCACCACTGTTAAGCCCCCTCGAGCTCCAGCCCCTTAATACTCCCCTTGACTCTGTCTATCCCTATCCACCATTCAACGTCGCGCTACCTTATAACGCCGAGGATGACACAGATGACTTGCCTGTGCCGGACACGGTCGAGGATACCTCGGACGATGAGTCCGATGCGCTTTCGGCACCGAGTCCCGCGACAAGTTCGCCTTCGTTATCGCTCGTAGACACGAGCGCGCGGTCTTCGGAGCGCGCGCGGCGCTATGTTGTCCCACAGGTGTACGTTAGTGCGGATGAATCCTATTTCCATCACTCACTTGAGCTCGACCCCCTTCCATTCCCCAATGTTTCTGCTAATCCCCCCCACGTGGTCTACGGTCAAGAGTGCTAATGCTGGCCCCAGACGCTTTCTTCCCCCTTTGGTCACTTCTGTAAATATCCTTATCTGCATGCCTCCCCCTCCCCCCTATCCCTGCATTAGCGTTTTTTGTCCTATCTCTCTGTGCTTTCTTGCCGATGTCATTATTTCATGCTTCGTTCCTCGGGAATACTAGTTGCTAGTTGCAGTTTATTGGTTACGCTGGTGTGCCGCTCGTGCGACAACTCGCGTGTTTACGGGAGTCTGGAACTCGATCGCCGGCGACCATGGTAGCGGACCAAATGCGCCGTAATAGGCAGCCGCGATAAGGTATTCCCAGATTGCGATCTCAGATGCGGAGTTTTACCTTTGAACGTTGAATCATTGACCCTCGAACGGGTTGCCTAATGCTCCTCTATGAGCTCACCGCCGCTCCCCAGCCAAATGAAACCCCATGATATGTAGGCGCAAGCAAACGCTCTCCCAAAGCCCCCTCGCAGATAACGACCGCGGAAGCATTTTCATTTACGAAACCAATAGGGGCCCTCGGCCAACGCCGTCCTCTCACACAAAAGTACGGGCTTTCCTTTTTCTGGACGACGAACCACTCAAATTCAAATTCCATCTGACTAAGCACTCTCCCCCTGACACCGGTCGTCGGTGTCTATCATACGACATAGCCTTATCTTTATGCAGGCTACGGCGATGATCATTGCAAACCCCTGGGCTTGGTGTTGGTGGGCCCGGACCCGGCATTGACAGTGGGTGGGCAGGGACGACGTGCCTGAGTGCTGTTGTTGCTCCACACTGCCTCTGACCGAGTACCGAGCGCCGAGCGCCGAGCTTCCCGCCCCACACCGACGGCCAAGGCAAATACAGTCGCCTGTGATTGATGGGGCGTGGGGTTGACAGAGAATGACTACGGTCATATGTTTACGATACAATAGGGGGGGGGTGGTGTGATACCTACTTTACCGCCCTATCACAAAAGTAGCTCTCTCTTTGGGTTCCACGCGCGTGCCGTTAGCAGCAATAACACCAAGGAGAGCTGTCCTTGTATTAGGCTGGCCTTTCCCCCCCACAAACACACGACGTACATCAGATCGGTGGTTCTTCTCTATGAGTGCCCTCTGCCCACCGCCGCGCGCACGCACCGTTGGCAATTTCCGAATGCTTGCGATCTCGAGTCAGAATAAGAGTCGAACCCTCTGCATTAAGTCACCGCTTCCCGCCCCCCCTCTCCTTATCTCCCAATCGCGTTGTCGCCGCAGCAGCAGCTGTCGTGAGTCACGCCATGCACATCGTGGCGAGTCGCGCGACATTTTTTTTTTAGTTCATTCGACTCTCGACTCGAGATTCCAGAAGCAATTAAATGAACCTGCCCCCCCCGCCCCGTCGACACGTGTTGCTGTGTGTGCTAATTGTGTGCCTTGTGCTAATAACTTACGACCGACGGTTGCGGTGTGCTTTCGCCGAGCGCCGCGTTGACAGCCCCGTACGTTAGTATGAGTATGTGTCTGTGTGAGCGTGTGTATGTCTGTGTATTTGAAACTGACGCCGCCACAAAAAAAATTGAATAAATTGAATCTCGGATCGGTGGACAAGCGTCTGCGTCGGCGAACAGGGGAATTCGCGTTGCCGGCGGAGTAAGGCGCCCATCATCAAACAAACAATCCCCGTTTTCTTTCCGAAGAATCCAAATTGGTGAGTTGGTAAGAATTGGCAAAACGCGCTGAGCGAGGCAACAAACAAAACGACGGATGTGAAATCATCCATGATAGTGCTGCGTGTGTAACTACTTGCGTGATTCGCGGGATTGGTGGTTCGTTGGAGATAGGGTGGGCCCACGTTTATTTGTATTTGTATGATGATGGTTGGGAAATGGAGTGAATGGGGGTACTGTAGGTCAAGTTGGTTGTACAGTAGAGGGTTGTATGGTTGTTCCGTCCGCTCGCTCGCTGTCTTGCACTAAAGGGCCCGCGATGGGCAACGTATTGTCATTGCTACCGATTGTACTCAACGGCATGTGCACAGGGACCACGCCTTCACCCCCTTGCGATACCGGCGGGGAGGCGTCGATACCCCAGAACCGAAATGACAACCCTGAATGAGGCCCGGGGGAGGATCATTCCAAGAGGATCCACAAACAAGGGAGTGTGTGATTCTGCCCCGGGATTGCGCGTAGTTGGCCAATCACGATCGCGCAATCTGTAGCAATGTTGAGGCATTTATTGTCACATCGTGTCGTGTCGTAGACACGAGGGACAACCCGTTCTTCGCAGTGACGAGAACTACCGCTTTTGTTTCCCTTATCGCGAGTGCTCTCGTGAGGTGCTATGTACGAGATCGCGACTAGTTGGGGCTCATGCACTCATGACCCATAATTCATTGAATATCACAAGCTGTATGCGGTAGCATGACTCGGGAGTAATCGTAAGGTTCAGCTCAATTACGTTCTCCGATAGCTAACGCTACGCCCATTGGCGTGAGGATCAAGTGCGCAGATGACGCAGTGGGGATGGCCTTCCCAGCAGAGAGCAGTCGCAAACCGCGCTTCTATTTGGGGCTGGAATGGAAATCGATCGGAGCGAGTGTCTATGTATTTGGCGGCGTGTTCCTAACCTAGTTTCTTGGACGCGCAACTTCCGATAAGGGAAGCACAGAGGATCTGGCAACCCCGTTCATTTATTTCCCCGACTCACGGTCGTCCTCGGGTCGTTTGTCGGCCGGATCCCTCCTCGGTCACCAATTGCTGAGATCAAGATCCGGTATTGTTCGTCGTTGCCTTCTCGAGTTGAGTGTCGTGTCGATGATGAAAGTGGGGCCCCTGTTTTGGGCATCACGTTTGACTCGACGGCCGTCTCCGACGGGGGCTGGCAAGAACCACTGAACCAGGACTGGCAGGACGACACAAGGCGTACGTTGCGCGTGTCACCAGACCTTTTGCAACATAGAGGTGCGCTCAGGTCCAGGCCCGGAGGAACCAGGAATTCCAGGGTCCTGCTGTAGCTTTCGAATTCGAAGACGCGCACATAAGGACAAAACTTTAGAGTTTAACCTCTGTACGCACACAGAAACGGGCATCTTGTCCTTAGAACGACGGCGCGCTAAAAACCCGCGACCCAGGTTCTTCTTCGTAGGCGACGGCGTGGCAAGCGCAGGTAGGCGTTGGAGGGCAGCCACGAGGACGCACACGCGCAACGCACGAGTGCGCGAAACTTTACTTTGTAACGAACTAAAACTTACAAACACACTTACAGCTTCTGCAACGCCCACAGGTCGTCCCCGACGTACGTGACCGACTCCACCGCGATGCCCTTGTTCACCGCCCGCATCTCCTCCGTCCCGAGCTTCGTGATCCCCACGCCGACCGCGAACTCCTTCCCCTCAGCGTCGAACGCGACCGCCGCCCCGGCGGGCAGCGCCGCGTCCACGGGCGGGAGCCACCCGCCGGCAGATGTCAGCCCGGGACACATCATGTGTGCGCCGGCGAGCAGGAAGCGGATCGCGCCGCGGTCGATGCGCACGTGTGGGAGGATGAATGGATCTGCGTGCGTGTAGTCAGTGTGGTGTGTAAATGTAACAGCGGGCACGTAATGGATCCTCGCATTTGTGGAGCAGGCGCACGGTGGGGAGATAAGGCCCGTCAATGCCCTGGAAAAAGAGCGGCTCGCCGTGCAGGGCGTAGATAGAGAGATGATCTCTGCTGTTGTTTTGTACGGAGGCACATCAGATCGGTAAGAAGCGAAACTATGGGTTCAGCGACAGACCATTTTACGTGCACGATCGACTCTTTCTTGGGCCATATCTCTTCTAGCGTCTCTGCATCGATCTTCCACGAAGAGAGCAGAGTCGATCGGATGCCCCGTTGAACAGAAGATTTCACAGGGGTTTGCCCCACGATATCGGTCGATGGTTGAAATCTTCCCTTTATGTGGATATTGGTGATCACAGGTGATAGGGAAACGGCTCACTTCTTGAACATTCCGCGATGCTGGAGCAACACCTGCCAACGTTGTGTGCGATCTGTGAAGCGATCTGTGAAGAAAGCCTGCGACGCGTGACTTGGAGCAGTTCGCCTCTGCCACCCTAAGAGGGAAAAAAAACATATGTTCTTCTAACAACAGAATCGCTACATCCGAAGATACACACTTGTTCTCGTGATTGAAGCTTCATTTAGTGTTACATCCAAAATATGAGGGGCGCAGCAAAAAGAGCAAATAGCGACGTGTAATAGCGAGCTGGGGAAGAAATAGGGTGGAAGGGGAAGGGGGGACAAGTGGACTATGATGATGCCGATGCGAACTTTCGACGACGAGAACAAAGTATAAAAAATCGTAAGATGTCGTGAGATATATGGTGCAAGGCTCATATGTCCTCGTCTTTGTCTTCTAGTTGCGACGGCTTGAGCATTCCTGGGATCTTCAGTGCAGCCTCGCGCTCGAGCTGCGCCTTGCGAGCAGCTTCTGCTTCCTTCTCGTCCACGAAAAGCTCCCCGTTGTCGTCGGAGAACTCTTTGAGCTGAATCAGGAAATCACGCAGTGCCATTTTAAAGCGATTAACGTCTGAATGGTATTCGGCTAGATTAAGCACAAAGACCATGATGTCGGAACTAGTCACGACGGCCTGTCAGAACGGCTGGAAGACTAGGGGGAGGAATACACATTGCTTACCTTGACGCGTGAGGGAACGCAGACTTCAATAAATTGGCTGTATAATCGCGGACAAACTTGGCGTTCGTCATATTAGGGTCATTGACGACAGCAGGGTCGAACAAAGGTGCCTGAATTGCGTCGGTCGCAACCAGCTGGACCATACGAGCAAGGAGCAGGCTTTGCAGCTTGAAGCCGCTCTTGTGGTCTGCGTCCGTCAAGACGAAGAATGTGTCCTGCAATACGCTGAGGTAGTATTGCTGGAAGAATTGGTTGGCGATCTGAGTGTCTGCGGCAGCAAAATTGTTGATAATTTCCAGGCACACTGTCACAAAGTTTAGTTAGGCACGTGAAGGACGAGACAGCAGAAAACCGTACAGTTCAATCCAGTCTCAGCGATGTCTCTCATCGTATGTTTGATCGCCCAAACAATACTATCTGTGAAGAGCTTGAACTGCTGAGGGAGAAGACCAAGCAACGCTGAAATTTGGTGAGCTATGTATTGACTCCACAGATACCAGCGCGCGCACCTGGGAAACAATTCAGGTTTATTGCTCTTAAAAGCTTGAAGAATCCAACGCGATGCTCGGGGAACTCTGCAAAGTCCTGATTAATCATGTTGAGTGTAGGCTCAAAGACTGCCTCAAGGATAGGCGGAACTTGCGGCGTGAGCAAATTCTAGGAAAGCATCAGGTCAACGTTCTCGTCGTCGAAGAGAAGGTACCTACGCCCAGCCGTGAAGTGATCGTCGCCATTACATTCAGGACCTCTGCGTCGCGGGCCTCAGGGACATTGCGATGATAGTCGCCAAGAATCGCGTCAAGCAAAGGCGGAATCATGCTGCTGTTGACAGCCTCGAGATCTTCCGCCTTGCGAATGTAAGTCTCAACCAGTTTGAGTATTTCCTTCTTAACTGTCCGCAATTGACGGATTTTTGGCGTCTTTGTG
Source organism: Lactarius pseudohatsudake (assembly GCA_021525015.1). Classification (NCBI taxonomy): domain Eukaryota; kingdom Fungi; phylum Basidiomycota; class Agaricomycetes; order Russulales; family Russulaceae; genus Lactarius; species Lactarius pseudohatsudake. Next base: position 157,432 of record JAKELH010000099.1, read on the forward strand.
GCAATTTGCCCTTATGCGTCGCGTATCAGAAGAAGTTGTCAATGGTAGAGCTTGTGATTCACCTTCTTTGGCGACCGTTTCACTGATTATACCACTGACTGCGCGATAGAGCCCTAACATGTCCATATAGATGAGACCAATCTGCGGCAGAAAGAAACTGCCAATAGAAGTGCATGCTGCTACATTCGTCTTGAGGACATTTGACAGTATACGCAGGTTATCAGGGTTGCTGAGCACGTCCTTGTTAGCCGCAGCCTGAGCCATAAGCGATTCCCACTGATTCAAGCCGACGACGGTTAAGACAAGAGACGGCTATACGGGGTACGCGAAAGACTTACGGCAGCATTGGGAAGCTCCATCAGCTTCGCAATGAGCTTCTCTTGCTGAGGTTTATTAGGCTGGGCCGAGATCATGTAGCCGACGGCTTCATAGAACGTATGAACCTGCTGTGGGCTAAGGTCCACCGTAATCCTATGAAGTAGTCTCAGAATTTCGTCCACGAAAGGATCTTGCTCTTGGCTTTGTTGCATGACAAAGTGCCGCCGACATTTTTGTGCGATCTTGATGAAGGTGTCGCATGCCATGTCTTGCACGCCTTCATGTGTCTCGTGCATGAACTCGAACAGCTTGTTGACAACGGTTTTGAGGAACTTCCAATGTGCTTTCAGGAAGCGCGGATATTGTCCAACAATGTACATTATGTCAGAAGCGACGACGGCCTTGTTGTCCTTGCCGCGCTTGATCTCGCAGAGGCCAAGGAGGTCCTTGATGACGGTCACCAGGAAACGCTTCTCTGTCTCCTCGTCTACAAACACGTGAGGACGAGTTATGGGATGCGGGCGAAGTTCACGTACTCATCGCCCCTGAAATTGACCCGATGGCCCAGCACAGTGTATTCAAGTTTTGCCACGACCATTCTAAGCCGTCTACTTGTTTTGCAAGCTTCTCGGTGAGAATGTTTTCGGTATCGGCAACGTCTAAATGAGTGAGATAGACCAAGAGCTCGCGCATTGACTTGTAAAGGACGATGGTGTCCGACTCTTTCATGAATTCACGGACAATTTCACCTTCCTCATTCTCAACAATGAGGACCTGTAGATGTGATTGAGCTGACTGCACGATAATACGAAGTGAAGGACGCGAACCTCTTCCGGCTTCACCATCTTCTCGATGACGACTAGACGCAGATTTGATAGCACGTCGGAGTAGATATTTTTTCGTAAAGATACGCCGTTGAGCATGTTGTGCGCTCCGTTGGTTCCGCCGAGGCTGAGACCCATGAGGAGACCACTGTCACCAATGGGTAAACTCTGAATTTCGTCGTACAGCTCAGCGACAAGTTTCAACCAGTACTCCAAACAGATCTTGAAAATCTCGCGTTCGTCGACTTGTGATATCTTGACCATGTACAAGTGGGCGTTTAGTAAAACATCCTGAGTTCGTTCATTTTCAACAGTCTTCAGATGGTTCTGAAGAAAATTGCCAAGGAATAGCGCGAGACTAAGGATGAACTCCTGCCCCGCATCATTCGAGTGTGCATATGCTTGGGCTATGTTCGTGTTTGGAGGGACCATCCGGTTGATTGCCGTCATGACCATCTCGAACAGGGAAACAAACTTTGGGTCGTACTCAGGGCCAACACTGAGAGCGGCGACTTCCGCAAGACACTTCAAAGTGAGATTGCGGAAGTCAGGGGCTTCGAGGAACTATTCGAGGCCAATTAGTGGCTAGCAGAAGTTACGCCAAGAGATACTCACGCGTTGAATGAGAACATCTACGATCGTAGTCTCGAAGATGTAGCCCAGGGGGATCCAGTTCAAGAACCGGAGTAATGTATCGAGAGTGGCTCTCACTAGAGAGGTCTTGCTAGCCTCCTCCAAGATCTCCGCGCATAGCTTGAAGATTTCTGAAAACTCGCCGCACATTTGGTTTTTTAGATTCTTGATCTTCGTCTGAGTCAGTTGCTCGGCCGAATAATCGAAGACTTCTTCCGACAGGAGCCTGAGTATGACCATATTGTTCTCGCATAGAGCCAAATTCGTTTTGCACGATTCCACAAGCTCAGGGATGAATGTTGGCCAGTTGTGGGGCCACTCCTGTTTCAATATCTGCGGGCGTAGAAGTAAGCGCGACGCGACGCAAGAGAGAAAGTCGACAGACTTGGACCAACGCTAGGTTGAGCTTGTTAATGTACGTTTTTTCTCTGCGCAGAGTTGCTTCGTCCGACGCGATTTTGACGGTGATGCCAACGACAAAATTGCGTACACCTAGATTTGGTTAGACTCGACGACGCTTACGGTACAACGAGCTTATGCGTACCTTGCCGCTGTGCCTCCGGAAGGGTCTTCCATCGGGTGTTGACCAGCCTTTCCAGTATTTGCAGGCCGATAAACTGAGATCAACGTGATGGTCAGTCGCGTGTTTGTAGTTCGCGCTTACACGTAAACGATTGCGTACTTTGGTTTGGGAATACGATGATCGCTCCATGATGTCTGGTACTCGTGTCCAGGCATCCGGATGTTCTTGGAATTGCGTGAGGACTTGTTGCGCTACTTGTTGCTAATGGCGGGGGCAGATAACACGCGAGATGAGACTAAACGTTAGCACAAGATCACAAATTAAAAACACTAACATCTTTCCCGCCAGAACCAGAATATAGCGCCATGACGACATTATCCATGAGAGTAATATCGAACTCCCTGGAGAAATCTAGCAGAGCCTACGAATGTTCGGTAATTAGATTGAGTGGAAAGAGAAATAGGAGTACATTTTGTGCGCTCGCCTCCATGAGTTGCAAAGGGTCTGGGATAGATACGTGGATGGCAAGAAGAGGATGACAAGAAAAACGGATGAGAGCGAGCGATTTGGCTGTCCATTCGTTGGATCTTGTCGTTCTGGGGCACAGGGCGACGATTATGTAATTAATTCTCACCACAGGCTAGATCCGAGTGTCAGCCATATCAGGGGCCGAGCAAAGTCAAATCCACACTCGCTTATAAATCAATCAGACGCGTGACGTCAGACCCTCACGTTAATCACGTGGTCTCTCATGCACTTCGTTTCCTCGTCCATGGGAGTTGTCCAACTTGATGCCTTGTCCTTGCCAGACCTCTCACCCGACCCCCCTGACTCATTGCTTGAATCTCTTCCTGAGGTCATGTGCGAATGCTCTAGATTAGGTCACAAATGGGCACCGTCTTACAGTTATTGATTTCAGTGAGAACATAAGCAGCATCGCAGAGCTCATCGTACCAGAGGATGATTACAGGACAATAGACGTCATTCATGACCAGATAGACGAGGAAGAAGCTGAGCGAAGGGAGGAACTTGAACAAGCTCATGCCGATTTAAAGGGTCTTTTATTTATTAATTCTCAGCTTGTACTACGTCTGATCTTACGGACATCAGCTCTTGCACGCATCCTCGATGCCGCTCGCACTTCTTCTACTCGTCCTCGCAATGTGTCTTCAGCCGAGAAGCACGCAGAAAACCTGAATCACCTCGATGCCGCGCGACTATCGTTTGCCAAGGCTCTGAACGATGCGGAGAGTGCCAACTCAAGTAAACAGGCAGAGGCTTCCCAGCTCATGGAGGAACTCCGCCAACTAGAAGAGAGCGATCCGGCTGCCGAACATGAGCTAGACGGAAAACCGTAAGGCCATAAATATATACTCCAATCAGTCCTGATTGTCACACTTTACTAGCTTGCGGTTGCGCATATACCGTGGTGTGGGGATCGAGCCAATCCTCGACGAGGCTGGACACCTCGACCGTGTACTAGTCGGTCAGTAGCTCAGTTGACACAGTCGGAGCAATTCATCACTCTTCCTCACAGAGAGTTCGTCCCATGACATGCACGTGGTGAAATTCGGCGGTAAGATACCAGACGAAGGCCTAGTGGAAGACATTTGGAGGCTGAGCTTGTGATCCGCTCACGATTTATGAATGAGGTTCCGATATTGCTTCATTTAATTGCACATGTACAGTCTAGGAATGGTGAAGGTATTATTGTTCTCGTGTAAAGCGGTGCTACTGTAAAGTTTGGCGACTCGGTGAGACACATAAATATTGTACGCCTGACATCGTTGTAGCCGTACGGACCAGTACTGGTGAATAGATATAATACGTACACGCGCTTCTCTACTTGTGCATCTTGCGTTTAATGTGGTGCCACCACTTCCAAGCTAGGGAACTGACATGCCCGGTCAACTGTGGTCATTTACGACGAAGAGTATACTCACTTCCGTATCCGCTTTCACGGACCAGATTTGTCGTTGGCCTTTGACACAAATCTCCCGGACCTTAGCCTCAATCGCGTTCTTCTTGACCCCATGAGTCTTCAGGTCTAGGTATAGTGCTTCAATGAGGGAGATCAAGCTAGTCGTGCCCATGCTGGCGACTTTTTCTTTGAGGAACGGGAGATGAGCATCGGGGAAGGGATTTTTTGGTATCGTTCTTGGACGCTTTGCTTGTGGCTGGTGACTACTCGTGGAATTGGACGACGTCGGATCAAGTACTGGCGTACTTGAGTTGAAGAGATGAGGCGGCAGCGCTGGTATAACGAATTGCGGTTGTAGTTTTGACCCCGAGGTATAAGCAACGGAAGAGCCATCCGCCGGAACTGACACGAAGGAGAAGGGGTCAAGGGGATATGGTGTATCTATAACTTGCCGCTGAGCACAGACGGAGATATTGATAACCAAAAAAAACTCACCGTTGAAGAGTTGAATTCGATAGTGTTTGAATGGATCATACTCGCAATCGCCGATCTCGGTCTCCCAACATGGGCCCTTGATAAAAGGGACAAGTGGAATGACGGCCTTCCGTTTTTTTGTCTTGCATTCGGTGTCCGTCTCCTTCTCCTTCTCTACTTTGCGCTTGTGCTTGCCACCTTCGGGTAAAGGCGGCGGAAACGGGAATGCGTCCAGTCCATCGCGCTCCTCGACCGGTGTTGCTGCCTCTCCATCATCTCCATCTACGAGCCAGCCGTCCAAATCGTCGGATCCTTCGTCGTCGTCCCGCTCGTCGTCCGAGTCTCCCATTATTTCATCCCCGCCTCCTTCTTCCTCTTCACCCCACTCCGCCCCGCTGTCGTATGAATAGTCAATCACGATGTCGTCTCGCGCAAACGGTCTGCGCGGTTTTATGAGACGCGAGGGCTTCGTGAATGTCCCAAAGTAGCCCGGGCGCTCATCCTCGTGAAATATAAACACTTTTGCGAGGGTCCGTGTGCGATCGTGCAACTCCGAGAGAAGGGCGCGTACCGCCGCCGTGTCGTCGGAGACTTCAGCCTCGGAAAGCCGGGCCATTAAGGAGCGAACGGTGCTTGAGGAGGAACTAAATCGAGTAGCTAGGGACGGGGATGCCAAAAGCACCCGACGTAGGTGCGCTAGGGTCGTCCTGTTAGCGAATTTCGGACCACCATAGAAAGAAGACCCACCTCTCGGGTTCGCTTCTGGGTCAGAGTCAGGTTCATGCATCTCGACGTCAAGGACCTCAATGTCATCCTCGTCAATGACGATCACGTCTGCGTTAGCTTGTCGCTTTCGTTTCCGTGCGTCTCGGAACCAGTTCACAGGTGCCAAGTCTGCGTCCTTCTTGAGCACGAAAGGCTTGAACGCCTTGTCAAATTCTGAGAGCATATTTGAAGATGACGCAGCGGGGCCCTTGGAAGGAGATGCTGACGGTAGATGAGGAGGCCTTGGGCTTTCCGAAGAAATTGGCCATTATTGACCTTGCTTTCTCTTGTGATTCCTTATCTTTCCTGTCTTTCTCTGCCTTGGCGGCCCTTTTTTCTAACCGCTCCTTCTCCTGTAAGGGATCAGGGAACTCAATTAGCCAAAGAATTTGTAGAGCAATGAAGCTGACCTTGGCTGCCTTCTCTACAGCCTTCTCGGGGTCGATGGCCGTCTTTGCACGACCTGTCTTTCGTGCAGCCATTTGATTCTCATCGCCAGCGACGTTCACCGTCTTTTCAGGAGGTTTGTCGTCCGGAGCACTGCCCACGGTTCCCGCGATTGGCGAGGCTTCATTCGATGAGGCACGTAACAAAGGTTGCGACTTTGACGGTGAGGTTGCGAGTCCTTTCACGCCAAGCAGTGCGTTCCTTTCGTTAACGGGAAGCGCGTCAAACATAGCTTGAAGATCTTTCTTATACTAAAACCAATCAGAGTCAGCGCGAGGTGAAATTCACCAACTCACTTGGATCCGGTCTGCCAATCTGGCGTCTACCTTCTCTCGAGATACCTTCGGGAGGAAGGAGATATATTCCTGATTCAATTCCCATCGCCAAACGCAGAGCGCAGCAGGAGTTTTCGCGAGGGGACATTCGAATGCCGTAGTTGACGCGGTTCGCCAACAGTTTTCACCACGTCTTCAATGGCGCTCAACGGAAGGACAGAGACTGAGCAGTCAGTATCGTCGTCGTCATCAGGAGTTAGCTCTTGTTGTATGTGCTTTGATAATGTCGCGATTGTTTTGTCACTGGGCACGCGTTTAACTTGAGTTCGAAAGCGGGAGAATGGGGCACACCTCTCTTGAGTGAACTTGGCGATAAGCGGCCAGTAGTTCTGGGGTATTTGGGCCAATGCAGGTTCCTGGCGCTGTGTGCGCGACTCTAGCCACTCCCTGAAATTGACCATCTCTTAGGACGCGTCGCGTGAGTTACAAGACCGATCCTACACTGCGATTGCGCACCTTGCATGGTCTCCGTCATCTTCTCGAATGACATGGGCTTCTGTCTAAATATCGCTTTCCCGTTCTTAATATCTACGCTTGGCTTTGCCTGTCGTTCCGCTAACAAGTCACCATTCTTATGGGTTCTACACGAGGGTGAAGGCTCAAACTCACTTGTGGGTGGAGGTAGGTCGCGAACCTCATCTACACGAAGTGGTGAATCGCCCGGGCCCATTGCAAGGCATAGAAAGATACATACCTGTCTGTGGTGCCAATTCCGACATCGCTGGCCTAGACGCGTGTTTCTTTGCAGTTATCGCGGAATGATGCAAGTCACGGTCGCGTGGACGTGTGTGTAAAGGGATAAATAAACAGAAACAAGACGCGACCGCGTCGCGGAACCACATTCGCGCGTTTCCTTATACAATTTTCGCAGATGGCCACATCCTTTTTCCAGGCACGCGCCCCAGCCAAAAAAAAGTCGGGAAAGGAGAAAGAGAACGTCGTCAACCCTAGCTTGCAACCATGGGTGGAGAAATAGTGAGTGGCTCTCTCGTCCTCGCGTCTGGTGGACTGAGCGTTCCAAGTCGACCAGAAACTATCGACGACGTATCCTCTCAAGAGCATATCGTTTCCGTGTTGCGGAAGACCCTTTCTTCTAGCAACGTGTGCTTGTTCAGATCTTTCCGTGGCTTTGGTCTCACCTGGACGACAGCTTCCACACATGTTATTCTACGGCCCTCCTGGCACAGGCAAAACCTCTACCATTCTTGCCCTCGCGCGTCAGCTATTCGGGTACGCCTCCACTCGAACTACATCGGCGTTTGTATTTGACGTCCACCAGGCCTGATAACTTTCGATCGCGCGTCCTTGAACTGAACGCTTCCGACGAGCGCGGCATATCCATCGTGCGCGAAAAGGTGAAGAACTTTGCTCGTCAGACACCGCGCGCGGAAGCTGTGGCATCAGACGGGAAGAAGTACCCATGTCCGCCCTACAAGATCATCATCTTGGACGAGGCGGACAGTATGACTCAAGATGCACAAGCCGCCCTACGCCGTATCATGGAAAACTATGCGCGAATAACGCGGTTCTGTTTGGTCTGCAACTACGTGACGAGGTACGCTCATCACTTGCACTACACTTTTCGATACAAAACCGGCACCTAGGATCATCGAACCGCTCGCATCTCGATGTTCAAAGTTTCGTTTTAAGCCCCTCGATTCGTCATCAGCGAGAAAACGCCTCGAGCATATTGCACTCGCCGAAAAGGTTCCCGTGAATGAGGATGTTATCTCTGCTCTCGTTTCTACATCCTCAGGCGATCTACGACGCGCCGTCACATATCTACAGTCGGCAGCACGGCTTTCGGCCGCAACCGAGCCACCGTCTGCCATACTTCCTCAAGACATCCAAGAAATAGCAGGTGTCGTTCCTGATGCGATAATACGAAAGCTTGCGCAGACCCTCGGGGTCGACGTAACTCTCGTTGGAGGAGGGGACGGGGATGTGGAGATGGGTGACGCTGCGTCCCTGACCGTTGAACCTGACCTTCGCGGCTTTGATCTCATTCGGGGGACCGTTAGGTCACTGATTCGAGAGGGTTATTCCGCGTCACAGGTACTATCACAGGTGTGTGCAAGGAGTTTGCTCCCATTCTGTTGTAGTGGCTAAACGCCATTTCCCAGCTCCACGACGTTATCGTCGAGCACCCAACTCTAACAGGGCGCCAAAAGTCGGCTTGCGCGCTCGTCATGGCGGAAGCAGACAAGGCATTATGTGATGGCGCGGACGAGGAGCTCTGGATTCTCGAGGTTGCATTGCGGGTGCACAAAGCCGTCACATCCTAGATAACACGACCTCATTACCATGTATATGCTATCGCACTACGAGTTGGCCATTCCGATATCGTTTTGGCGCGAATTGACGTCCCGAGAATGGAGGCACAACAGTGCCACACCTTTCGCGAGTGGTGAGGTTACTGCTTTCGCTGGTCTGCCCAGACAGGTTTTGCGGACTCCGGGTCGAGCTACAAAGATGAAAGGAGATGTGTGATGAGACACAGCACTGAATGACGGGCCTACCTGAGCATTTTGTTGTTGCTTTATGCCCTCTTCAAGTGCCAACCTAGCTCGTCGGTTTTCGTCGACCTTTCGCTTGAGATCAGGCGCCATAGCCTTGCACGCACAGTCATGAAAGAGACTTTCTGTCAGAGAATTGCGCTCACATTATATGTCTCTTCCGGACTTGGTACGGTCACTGCGTAGACATTGAGAGACTCCGAGTAGATAAACGGGCTCCAAAATTTGGCTCACCACGCAACAGCGTATAACCAACACCCATAACTGCATATGTGCCATTTCAGTCTATAAGAAAGACGCCAAAAAATAAACCTGCGTACTTCCCGCGCTGACGACCGTCAGCTGTAGCCAGGGGATCCTTCCGGACATGTCGTGTGTTGCTGCAGGTTAAGTTGGAGCAGGGGAATGACGTAATTCCTGGTTATGTCTCGCCAAATGATTACGTAAACGATTGTCCTCTCCCATGCCTCGCAGCAACAAGCGGAAGCGTGCCTCACGCGTACAAGCCGAAATTCCGGACGAGGATGACGCGCCTGGAGCGTCAGCTCCGGAGGACGACGAGCTGGACACAGAAAAGCCTGAACACAAGGAGGAGAGCGTCGAAGTTAACCGCCGGCTCGAAGTAGAAGCGGAGTTATGGGATTTGTTTAGAGAGGAATTTCACGAGGGTATGTGCCGTTCCTCTCTTCGATGATCTACGACTAAAGTGTACCAACAGCGGTGGAGCAGCTCCCTCTGTACCTGCACCGGACTTACGCGCTGTTACGCGAGTTGGACGAACAAGTTACAGGTGAGCCCCTCGGTATAAACTCAAGAGAAGCAACGCGTCACGACTTCCTGGTATAGGGCGTTATAACGAGATACTACCCAGTCTCCAGAAGTACATTCGACTGCGTCGCTCATTGGCATGGAAAGAAGACTCGAAGCCTCTCAACGAGCAAGGGCGTCAACTTGAGTTAGAGGACAAGCAGCTCGCAGACACCAATTCGGACACCAAGGAAACCATAGGTGAAACCAACGGTACGCGTTTCCAATAGCTCCTTATAACATTGATGTGATGCTGGCGCAGAAACCACACGTGGGTACCTGCGACGTATTGGTTGGTTGATGGAAGAAGTCGTGCGGGGATCTCAAGAGAAGGTTGGCCTTGCGCAAGCAGCCTACGACTCCGTACGTGCCGTTTCAGCGTGCTTCTTTGAGCCTGATGTCAACGGGATTCGAAGGTGGATAGACATATACGACAACTTGACCAGTCCATCCGCGAACAGGAGATGTCCATATCCTTTGGACTTCGGCAAGGCACCCACCCCTCTCTTCTTCCTGATCTCGCCGCTCCGTCGCGCTGGGCTCGTCCCACAAGAGTTACACACAGCCCAATCCCGGGTCTCAGCGAGGACGAGGAGGTCACAGCACCCAAGATCAGCGCTAGTAGCGAAGTCACGATCGGGATGGCTACGGGAAGCGAGGCCACGCGAGGACCCCCCTCAAAAAAAGGCAAAAAGGGCAAGAGGAGAAAGTCAGATAAGGCAATGTCGGAAACTGAAGTAGCTCCTCCGGTCGTCGTATCCTCCACGAGGAGTCTGAGGCTCAAGTTGCCGCCACTAAATTCAACAGCGCAAGCCGACGCAGCAGCAGATCCCGACGAACCAAAGTATTGCTATTGTCACAGGGTATCGTTTGGCAATGTGAGACTACAGTGCAATGTACCTGGCTCGATCTGACCCTGCTTTCTCTCTCAGATGGTAGCTTGTGACTACCCTCAATGCAAACGTGAATGGGTAGGGACCCCAGAGATATACCCTCGCGCTGTGCTCACTGTCTCCCCTTTGATAGTTCCATCTCGATTGTGTAGGTTTGACCGAAGAACCCCAATCTCGGACATGGTACTGTCGGGACTGCGAGCCACTTGTGCGCAAGACTGAGCAAGGCGGCACAAGGAGGAGAGGGCGATGAGTACGTATACTGCTTATCCGGTATACAACAGGTGACCTGTAATATATCGTCTGTGACACCCTTCGGAATGACCACTGCTTTCACTATTGCGGAGAGACTGCAGTGGATGATAGCTCCGAACAGATGCCAAACGCGACGCAGACAGACAAAATATTAGAAACCATGAGCTGCGTCCTCCCCGAGTTGTGTGCAGGAATGAAGACATCTGTGTTACGCGAGTTGTGCACCTTCGCAGCATTTGCAAGACATATTCTACGTGTGTCCAGGACCAGGAATATCGGGACGCGAGAAGGCATATACATATGATAGACCTGGTACTAAGTGTGCAAAGCCTGGTCGATATGGCGCTCCGCGTTGGGTTGCATCAAGGCGGGATGTATGCGCGCGGGCCACGCTATCGGTACAGGGATCACGCAACTGTCATGTGACCGCGCCAAACTTGGACGCGTTCGAACGGGTGAATGACCTTTCTGGGGAGTGGCGTTAATCAATCCACACCGTGACCCCGGTTAGACACCGTTTCCTCCCTTCGCTTACCGCACATGCCTCCTTAGATCTTGGACCTTTCCACCACCACTCTCATGTCGCAACCTAGGAATAATCTCGAGGCTTTGCAGCATCAGATCCCCCCTCCTCAACAAAAGTCGACATATTTTGCTGCCACTCAAAGTCCCAAGGTGCGATATGTCGAATTTTCTCATGTGAGTCATCCAACCTCGGCTTCGACAGCCCACCAAATTCAAGCCAGCGAAGGCCATTACCGCGATAGGTACGTTCACTCACTTTTACTCTTTTGTTCGTGATGCTTCACGTCAGTCAACATAACGTACAGTGCATAATGCCACCACGCAGCCCACGTCTTTTTCCAATCTCGGTTCCGGCAAAGAAAATTCTTACAACCCCGCTCCTGCAGTCCCGCATGTTCATTTGAGCAACGAGGCGATTGACATCTGCTCTTCGGACTCCACTTCTCCTGGTTCGACGCGCTCTATCCCCTACAAACGAGCGTCCTCTGACACAGGCCCGGCGCTTCCCCTTTCCCCCAAGCGCCAGAGGATTGCCGCCTCCATTTCTGACAAGGAAAATGCGTATTCCGTGTCTCAGAAGGGGAAAGCCAAGGAGGGACAGTCACCGCCTTCCCACGGGTTCTACGCGTTCGCTCCACCGTCTGAAGCACAACAATCTACATCCCTTGCATCTCTTCAGCCCACGAAACCTTTCGCTACTCGGACTGTCGTTTATAATCATAAAGTGCATTCCGATCTACCAGATGTAAAATTCGTGTCCTTATGCGATGTCTGATACTAATCCGGAGAGTAGAGAACGACCGGGGAACTCCAGCTACTATATGAGATCGATGACGCTCATTTTCATCAGGTTAGGAGGGTCCGCGATCAATATCGCATGCGCAAGGTTTCTAACCATGACCCATACATCTTGGACGGGTTATTGTGCGTATTGTCGTTACATTGCTGCGATTTTTCTTAACGTTGCGCGGGTGGCAAGGGATCTTCTTGAGGATAGACTCGGTGCGATCACTCATGCAATCGCCGCATTCGGAGACAATCCCGAGGATACAGCGCTTCCATCAACTGAAGGCCTTCTTCGGGCCGCGACGCCTTCATCGTGCACACAATCACACGATTTTGTCCGTGATTCCGAGATTTCGTCTCTAATACACGAGCACGAAAGCTATCCTTCCACATCGGCTGTAGCCTTTCATCGAACCGTGACTCCTTCAACACGCCCACACGCACGCGACTTCACCCAGGACTCCAAGATTTCGTCCCTAGTACACAAGGACGAGACTCAGATCTTCGATGAAGACTTTGTCGAGGACGACACGCCAATATCCAGCATTGTCAGTTACGGATCCACTTTGGTCGCAGACACTCTCGACCATATCCCCCGACCCGAGAAAGTGGTTGACGACAGTGCCCGTGCTAACACAGCTCCTGAGCCAATGTCGCCAAAAATCCCCACTTCCTATGCCGTCCCTGAGTTCAACGATCGGCAAAACGTGCGACAGACGATTTCCAGTGACGACGAACTCTGGGATCGTGTGGACGGTAATACGGAAGACGATAGTGTCGAAGTAATCTCTCCAGATGCCCACAAACCGGCTCCTTCATTCTCTGCTGTGGCCACACTGCGCCCCTCTCCCGCTGAAGCCCCGTCCGAGGCTAGTCTCAAAGCCAGTCCACATTACCAAGAAGTCGTAGAAAAACTCAGGAATGTTTTTCGTCTGAAAACATTTCGGAAAAACCAACTTGCGGCCATTATATCTACCCTTAATGGTCGTGATGCCGTCGTGTTAATGCCAACTGGTGGTGGCAAGAGCTTGTGCTACCAGCTGCCTGCCGTTTGTAGGGGCGGCAAAACAAGCGGAATCACGATTGTTGTGTCACCTCTGCGGGCCCTCATGGCGGACCAAGTCGAGGCGCTGCGCGCCAACCGTATAGATGCGATGATGCTTGCTTCACGGGACTCTCAAGATGGGGACTCTATGCACGAGCTTCGAACCGCCGCAAACAAGCCTAGCCTCCTCTATATCACACCTGAGAAATTGTGCGGCAGCGAATCCATGAAGGGTACACTGAAAGGCCTCTACTCAAGACATCAACTAGCTCGGTTTGTTATAGACGAAGCGCATCTTATTAATTCATGGGGACGCGACTTTCGCTCCGAGGGAGTACGCCTCCTTATTTCTCAGCATTCGTACGCGGACTGATAGAACCTCTAGTATGCCGCACTTCATAGTCTCCGAACTGAATATCCAGGGGTCCCTTCGTCGCACTTACTGCAACCGCGACTTCTGAGGCTTTGCAAGACATCGTTACTACCCTAGGCCTAAGTGACTATGTACTCCTCTCGCAGTCGTTTAATCGCCCCAACCTGCGCTATACAATTATTCCCAAGAAAAGAGACGTAGAAAGCAACATCGTCGACTTTATTCAGGGAAATTATCCAGACCAGACGGGGATTATATATTGCATTGCCCGTGCAAAAACTGAGGAGGTAGCTATGAAACTGAGGATGCAAGGCATCAATGCTAGACACTTCCACGCTTTAATGGCCAGTGACGACAAAAGGCGTATTCAACAACAGTGGCAAAGCGGTGAATGCAAGATCATCGTCGCCACAGTTGCGTTTGGCATGGGTGTGGATAAAGCAAACGGTGAACATAGTTTGCTCGAAACCGTACTCAGCTGACCCCCCTCAGTGCGCTTCGTCATACATTATGACGTGCCCAGCAGCATCGATGCGTATGTTAAGACCCCCAGGCGCGAGATCACTTGACCAAGTTAAGCTTACAGGTACTGCCAGGAGACAGGTCGCGCCGGCCGAGACGGGGAGGTTGCTGAGTGCATACTGTGTAAATAACCCGTCGATATAACATTCTTGAGCTCACATTATCTTTCATAGACTATAGCTACTGCGACACACAACGAAGGATGTCTCAGATCAATAAGGACAAGGACATAGACGAAGAGCAGAAGAACCGCAAGAGGCAGGCGTTGTATACAGTCAACGCGTTCTGTCTCAACGAGATTGATTGTCGCCGCATGCTAATATTGAATTACTTTACTGAGGCGTTCGACCCAGCCTCTTGCAACGGCACATGTGACAATTGTGCCTCAACAGGCGAAGTCACGGAGCTCGACCTCACTGGCTCGGCCACCATATTTGTGGAAATGGTTCAAGAACTGCAGAACATGTGTATGAAGATCACTGGACCTCTCAGCGTGCACGCCTTTCGTGGTACATCAGCGTCAGATATGGCGAGGAGAGGATTCGACGCCATGAAGAACTATGGGAAAGGTTCTGACATCTCGGCTGATTTGGCTAAGCGCTTGCTTGATCACTTGATAGCCCGTCAAATTCTGTCCACTGAGCTCGAAGAAGCGCAAGTCCCAAACAGAGCTCCGATTTCCTATGTATATGTACCCATCATTTGTCCCATACCCTCCGTATCACTGGCTGACAGCACCCTGGTACAGCTCGGGTCCAAAGCAGACGCATTTCTCTCAGAGAGACAATCTTTCTTGTTGAAGGTACGCTCCACGAAGAAAGGGGTCGGTGCACCCAAGTTCAAGAAGGTTGCGGCTCTTGCTTCAACTTCAACGATCTCGGTTAGGAGGAGACGACCACGAGCTGAAGCTGCCGATGACCCTGTCGAGCCATTCCCCCCGCGTGACGCCGAGCCAGTCTTTGACGACATAGAGCCAGAAGCAGGGATTCTAGAACCGTCCACTCCTCCGCTTTTGCAAGCACGGAGACTCAGGGCTTCTCCGAGCATCCAGGTCTTCGAAGAGCCACCGAGAGAACGGGGTCTAGACGAAAACCAGGAGTGCTACCAGGCACTCTGCGCTCTCCGCGCTCAGGTATGTGGCCCTTTGACCACTTCGCTCATACTGACCCACGTCAGTTCGCCGTGGAGCGCGCATGCGACCCGCAAGACATCCTAGTCGACGAGATTCTGGAGACTCTGAGCTGCATACTCCCTGGCGGTCTGCGCCCTGCAATTTCTCTCTCTCTCTCAATGGCTGACGAAATTGCTTGCTTGCTGCAGATGGCGTCGCCTTTAAAGAGGTCCTTATGATGGGCCAGGAGCTCGACGCCGATGAGAGCCATGACAAGTGGGTCGCCTTTGGACGGCCCTTCCTGGACGTCACTTCGAAATATGCGATGCGCTTGCGGTAGGCCCGTCCTGACCCCCTTTTGGGGAGCATACTTCTCTTATCTCCTTGGTCGACCCCAGCGCCAAGTCGAGTCCTTCCACCTTCACACCCGCCGAGCTGCACGAGCGCTTCGATTACCAGGGTGCGCCAAGCAGCAGAACCGTTGGAGAGCCGTGAACGAGGAAGGAGGCGCCATTTATCACCCTATTGCAAGATATACACTTCACAATCACTTAATGCTCTATACATGCTTACTTGTCCTATACCATTGCATACTCAAGCTACGCTAAGTTATATTATCAATTCCGCATCACAAGTGAGAGAGCGATCCGAAGGGAAGCAACACCACATCTGGCGTACGCCTCGCTCCATACGGCTGGGTGTGGTTGAGTGTACGGCTACGGCATGACAGTATCACGTCCCTGTAGGCGAGTCGGAATTTGGGAGTAGGCCGCTCAGCAATACGAGTACGTGAACTATTCTACATAGTAGATCCCAGAGATCAAAGGCGAAAAGGAATTCCCGTGGGTAGATAGTATTAAGACAACAACGTTGAACAGTAGAATAAGGCCATACAGAAACACCTGCTCAATACCCGCCGGTGTCCTGGGTCGTGCGGTGGGAAGCCATCTGCCTGCGCTGTGTATCCTCGAGCTTTGGACAGTTGGAAATACCGTGTCCAAGACCTAAGGGAAAGAGGTCGGTGCTAAAAAAAACCGTGAAAGAGAGAAAGGATACATTACCTCCACAAACGGGACAACCCTTGAGTGATCCGCCTTGGGCCGCACGTGGATCTTCAATGGTTTGCAAGAACGGCGGGACCCTGAGAAAAAAAAACGCCGTTAGGCTCGGAAAAGATTTTGTGGGGGCACCAGATCGATACGCACTTCTGTCCAGCCTCCATGAGCAAGTATTTCAGATCTAGTAATGTCTGATCTGCCGTGTTCATGTTGACGAATGTTGTCGCTATGCCGGTCTTTCCGCTTCGTCCCTGTGCGCCCAATTTGATGCACGTAATCCTCGATCTCCTTTGGCATGGAAAAAATGATGACGTGCTGGATATCGTTGAAATCCAGGCCTTTGGACGCGACGCCCGATGCGACCATAACGTCCTTGGCGCCGGACTTGAACGATTTGATAGCGTACTGACGTTCCTCCTGGGCTGAGACAAATGGTCAAAATGACTGTAATGTGCAGGACCAGAAGCGGAACATACTCTTTGAGCCGTGAATGGAAACAGCCTCGACGCCCTTGAGGAGCAGGTACTCTTGGATATCGTCTACCTCGTTCTTGTTGTCGCTGAAGATGATGACCGGAGGAGCCGTCTTCTGTAAGCACTCGAGCAAGTAGACCATCTTGGCCTCCTGCTTGACATATTCGACGACCTGCAAGACGTCCAGGTTGGCGGCACCCGCTCTGCCAACGTTGACAAGCACGGGTCGAATAAGCGATTGCTGGGCAAAGTCTTGGATCTTTCGGGGCATAGTGGCGGAGAAGAGTAGTGTTTGCCGTTGACGCTGTGATGGCTTATCAGCGACGCGATCATTGAGAGGCAAGGAGACAGTTACCTTGAAGAAACTCATGATGTTCCGCACATCGTCCTCAAAGCCGAGGTCAACCATTCGGTCGGCCTCGTCCATACAAAAGTACTTGCAGCTGTCAAAGTTGATCTTTTTCTTCTCTAGCATGTCGATCAACCGTCCGGGTGTCGCGACCACGATATGAATTCCTTTGCTCAAAACATGGCTTTGCTCGCCCATGGAAATGCCACCCATGCATAACAGCGTATTCAGGCGGGGATAGTTTCCCGAGTTGGAGAGGGCCTCTGTCCATTGTAGGACATTTTCGTATGTTTGCGATGCGAGCTCACGAGATGGGCAAAGTACCACCCCAATAGGACCCTCGCCACGAATAAAAGGGAGTTTGGACTCATCCTCAAGCGCAAGCATAATCAGTGGAAGGCAAAAGGCTAGGGTCTTCCCGGAGCCGGTGAAGGCTATGCCAATCATATCCCGACCTGAGAATCTGAACCACGGTCAGCAGCGGTACGGCCATGGAACATTCTGAGACATACGCTACGGGGATTCCCTGGAGTTGAATGGGAGTGGGGGTCGTGATCCTCTTTGACTTTAGGAACTTCAATAGAGGGTGGGGTAACTTCATGTCCTGTTCGACGCATAAGCTTCCGTTCAGGAAAACGTAAGGTGTACTTACTGCGAACGAGTCAATTGGTGGGGGTATGTCTTCGCCATCAACAATAATGTGGTATTTCTCGCGAATTTTCTGAATGTTCTCGTCGCTCCGCGCACGAATATATCGTGGGGGCGTCCACCTGAGAGAAAGCTCAGCGTGCTGTGGTTGCGGATACTACTGCAACGCACGTAGTCCGTAAAGCCTCGGTATACAGGATGCCCTTGGCCAGCTCCCGGTCAGACGCGAGCATTTTTCTACTAGCTATTGCAGCTAATATTTGTGCGTCTGCCTCTTCTGCCTTCTCTGCCTCTGTCTTTTGGGCATCTGCGGCCCTACATCTCAGCGAGCTGGCCAGTGGAAGGGAACACCGCATACCTTCCGACGCCTTCTTCGAGTGGACCTCCTGCGCTTCCACCAACAACGCTCGACCCCTCCTCACTTTTTCTCTTCGTCTCTCCTCTTCCTGTTCTTCGTTCTCTCGCTCATCTTCCGCCTCCCGTGCCTCTTGGGATTTGTCGCGACCAGACGAGGAGCCCAAGGCAGACAGTTTGGCTAGCTTGGCTTCCCGTCTCTGGGCCACCGGTATGTATGGTTCATAGTTTTCGTCATCGAGTTTGTACTCAGGGGAGGGGGAGCGCTGAATGCGGCGACGTTTAACAGAGGTTTCGGCCGACATTGTCGTCCAAAGTAAAGCACGGAACGAACGGGCCGGAATGTCGCTCAGAATCGTCAGGTGATTCCAGTCATCCTCAGTATGTCATGCAAAACGAGCGCTCCGTCGCTCTTGTACCCTGGTGAAGACCCCAAAACGCGAACCTGTTCTAAGTTACGGCTGTTGTACGATTCGTACATCAGCTAATTCTGCATTCTTTGCTTCATCGAACGTATCCGCGACACCCGCGGACCACTTGTCCATTCATTTGAAGTCGTGTAAGAAAGTTATTTCCCTTCTTGCCACATCTTGGGCGCTCCCCCACCGTCAACGTCCCACCTCTGCTCCACTTCACCGATGCGGAGAAGGTATCTTCCCCTCTTTGATCACCAAGTGCTACGACAACCTGTTTTCGTGTTTGTTTGCGTACTCCAAGCGCGTGCACCAACGGCCCACACCACCTGGGGACAGGGACATCAGTACCACTGATGGAGAAGACAGTATGCAGTGGCACAGCTGCACGGCTACTTTTCCCCTCCACTTCTATGAGGTGCTTCGGCTTCCGGAATTCCTGGTTGGATGTGTGTACCGTTTTTCATCCTGAAAAACGGCAAACACACCCATGGGATGCATTGCACTGAAGAAACAGATAGTTTCGAATATGTGGCCGAACCGAACAAGCTGCTGAATAGCTGACAGCTTGCCCAGAAGCTCATTACCTGGATAACTGAGTGCATGTCGGTCGACGTAGCTCGCCGATTCTGGTTTCCAGGGACAATACGAATTGATGAAATTTTTTGGTGATGGACAGGTGAGTCTCTTCGCGCCGTCTTATTTCCAGAGCGATTCAATGACTTAACTGAAAGAACGGCCGCCGTTGTAGGTCGCGTGTGGAAAACTGCTACATTTATCGCCGTGTCTGCTTGTGATTCGACATCCCGCTCCCACGTCGTGACAAAATAGTCATATTGTGTTTGATGACGCGTGCCGACGGCAATAGAGAGCCAATCCCTTTAAATTTGAGGCATCGCTGGCCATGGCCGAGCTATACGCCGCCCTCAAGATGACTGACGAATTCGATCCCTCTGTCCACTCTCATCGTCGTTGTGAGTTTGAACTCTTGTCTCAGAGTGGCAACTCGCTTATGACAATCCCCCATCATAGACAATCCTCTCACTGGCGAGTGCGTGCTGGTCTCAGACCCGCATCGCTTGAAACATCCATGGAATGGGCAAGTTGAACCACCCCAGTCTGTGTTCCTACCCGAGCACGATCCGGATTGTTTCCTCTGCTCGGGAAACGAGCGTGCGAGTGGCCAGAGCAACGGAAGGTATCAGCACACCAAGGTTTTCCCAAACGATTATGCGTCCGTCCTTCCTCCGCCAGGGCCAGTTGCACGCGCTACACCCCACCCGTTGCTAGCCAGCGAACCCGTGGTTGGCACGTGCGACGTGCTCATTTTCCATCCGCGTCATGATTTGACGTTCGCCCGACTTTCCCTGGAAGATATTGCACGTATTGTTGGGGAGTGGGCAGGCGTGTATAGGCGTCGGGGATCTCAGGAGGCCATCAATTACGTCCAGATATTTGAGGTAACGTGCCTCTCTTTTTGGGAATTAGGCGCTATTGACCCGACGGCGAATTAGAATAAGGGGATCATGATGGGGTGCTCTAATCCCCATCCACACGGACAGATATGGTCCCTGAATTATATCCCCACCTTAGCAGCAACGGAGCTTGCTTCACTGGCACGCTACGCTGTCAACCCAAGTGTTGAACCTTCTGCCTCTAAAGCGCCGTGTGGACCCCTGGGTCGGCCTTGCCTGCTCTGCGACTATATCCACTTTGAGCTAGGGGTTCCCGAGGATCAGGGGCGCATCATTGTGCGTAATAAGCATTTTGTGGCGCTGGTTCCATGGTGGGCAGTTTGGCCGTTCGAGACACTTGGCAAGTGAGAACATTTTGCGGCGCCCATCCAGCTGACGTCCATCTTACAGTACTGCCGTATCACCGGCACGTCCCATCGCTGGCTCATTTGACAGATGAAGAGAAGTTGTCGCTTGCCGACGTACTCTCACGTGTCACGAAACGTTACGACAACCTATTCTGTTGTCCGTTTGCGTATTCCATGGGGATACACCAGAGGCCATTGCCCCCTCGCGAAGAGGACCTACAAAACACTGATGACGAGGATAATATAGCGCACTTGCACCTGCACTTCTTTCCTCCTTTGCTACGGAGCGCATCGGTCCGGAAGTTCCTCGTCGGGTAAGTGTTCCGTATATCTTTCAGTCCATCTGGGTTAATCGGATCGAATTGGCTGCAGTTTCGAGTTGATGGGGGAATCGCAACGTGATTTTACACCGGAGCTCGCTGCACAGCGGTTGAGGGAATGTTCGGATGTCCACTACTTAGACTTAGACGTAGACACAGAAACAGATCCGGATGCAAGTCCGGATAGTCGGAGTGTCAGTCAGTGATAGACTCCGACTCGGAGATCCGTTACATCTCCCAGGCCCTAGTTGAAATAGATCCACTAGCACTCGCTATCATACCCCGCATCCCGTAAACCTATGAGTACCCCACCCATAACAGATTCTCCTCAACTCGCGGCTTCAGACCCACCGTTACAGTCAAGGGATTTGGACCGTGTCAACAATGCGCTCGTTGCTCTCAAGGACACCACACCGTCCGTAACAGGTTCTGGTACTCGCTCTGCGCCAATCGGTGCAGGCGGATCATTGTGAGCCTTCCTTAATCGGCACCCGTGTCACGAATCCTCCGAGGCCTAAATGCACACACAGGCTGAGACAGTTCGATGAATCCAATCCGAGCAAGATCACATCGCAGGCGGCAACCCCGCCCAGGTCCGTTGTTGGAATTGGCGGAAAAGGTATGCATCTGGCGGCCTTGTCAGCACGGGACGTGTTCACACCTCAATATAGTGGAGAAGCCAGACTACTCGGAGGCAAAGATCGTCCTCGCTATGGTACTTCAGACTGCCATTGTTCAACTCCTAAGCCATGCAGCCTGAGATTGCACTACTACTTCCAGGTCGGACTGCCCGCTCGGGGCAAATCGTATCTCAGTAACAAGTTAATGCGATACCTTAAGGTAAACCGCAACTTGTTCGTCTCCCGTTGGGCTGAAAACCCATTGTCCGCAGTGGCTAGAATATGACGTCAAGGCGGGTGAACCCCGCAAGGGACCCACTCTTTCTCCTCAAATCTTAACCATAACCATAGGTGTTCAACGTCGGACAACTTCGTAGGAGTAGGGCGAATCAGAAGAGAGAGCAGTCCGTGGCGATTTCGAACATATGTGAACGAACCTGCTGACCCTGCATGACTAGGAGCGGAGTCAAAGAGGATCACACCGCCTCATACTTCAGCCACGGCAATGAGGAGGCAAACCGCCGGCGCGAACAGCTGGCGCATGACTCTCTGGAAATGCTGATACAATGGCTAAAGGACGGGGGAAACGTTGGGATCCACGGTACGTGGTCGATGGCTGTGCTATCACCCGTCTTATACGAAAGCCAGATGCCACAAATAGCACCAGAGAACGGAGGTTCGTCTCACCTTGGAGTTCCTTACCTGCAGCTGCCCGCTAACTGGACGCGCCCTGTGCAGGGCATATATTGAGCGACGGGTTGCTAAAGAGAAAGGGATGGCCCTGATATTCTTGGAATCACTCTGCGATGACCCGGAGGTCATCGCCGCCAATGTCGCACTGAAAGTCAGCATGGGCGATCCTGATTACAAGGACACGTCTCCCGAAGACGCGAAGCGAGATTTTCTCCGGCGTATCAAGGAATACGAGGCTGTCTATGAGCCCGTTACAGAGCCGCACCTCTCGTACTTCAAGATAATCAACGTCGGGGAACAGGCAACCGTCTGTCGGATACACGGATACTTGCAGAGTCGCGTCGCGTTCTATCTTATGAATCTGCATCTGAAACCGCGGAGCATTTTCTTCTCTAGAGTTCGTCGTTGTGCTACTCCCTCCCCCACCTTTTGGATCGCTACTGATCTGCCTTGTACGTAGCACGGTGAGAGCCAGTACAACGTTGAGGGGAAAATCGGTGGGGACGCAGACCTATCCGAACGAGGACTTAAATACGCGAATGCGCTTCCAGATCTGATCAGAGATAACATTGGGGATGCGCCACTGACTGTATTCCCCAGTTGTCTTGTCCGCCGGTTCGCTATTGATTTTCTCTGCCAGGTTTGGACGTCTACCCTCAGGCGCACCATCCAGACGGCCAGTTTGCTACCCGATCCCAAGTTGACCTGGAAGTCATTAGATGAGCTCGATGCGGGGGTCTGTGATGGGATGACGTACGAAGAGATCGAGGTATGAACCGTTTACGACTGCGTATGGTCCCCTCACGCGTCACCTCTTCTTAGCTTGCATACCCGGAGGACTTTGCCAACAGAGATGACGACAAGTTCAACTATCGGTACCGAGGTACGTCACTTTTGCTTCGACTATTGAGGCACCGAGGCTTGACGGATGGTGGTGCAGGAGGGGAATCGTACCGAGATGTCGTTCTTCGACTAGAACCAGTGATCATGGAGCTTGAACGACAGGAGAACGTCCTTGTCGTGGGGCACCAGGTAAGCTACTTCCGTGCGTCTCCGTCGCTTCCACTCACCACTATCACAGGCTATCCTTCGGTGTCTGTGCGCACAATTGACTTTTGCGTTGTGAACGTCTTCTGAAGCCTTTGACAGCTACGCATACTTCCATAACTTGCCTCAGGCCGATTTGCCATACATCAAGATCCCCTTGCACACTGTCATTAAACTTACGCCGAAAGCATACGGTTGCGACGAGGAAAGGTAGGTTTAACGGGTTGAGATGGAGTTGCTGTTAGATTCACACGTTCTAAAGATATACGCTTCCCATCGGCGCCGTGGATACACACCGGCCAAAGCCGAAAACAACGCAACCCGGCTCTCCATCCAAACTCGGGACTGGGCGCCAGTACTATGCAGAGAATGTATAAGGTGGAGCAAAAGCAAAGAGAAGCGAAGGCGAAGGATAATAAGCCTAAATGAGGTGACTCCCCGTATAGAAGAGAAGAGCGGTTGTTACGTTCTGGATAACGTATCAAAGTCATACAGATGTGGTGTCTAAATGAGATAGTAACCGAGACGACCGTGATGAGATCAATCACGTGCATGCTGATATTCGTTGGGATGCTCCGCTTCGAAGCGCTGGTCCGCAAATAGCGGATCGATAAAAACTTGAATATCCACCGTCGAGCTGGCGGAGCCGCGGTTTAACCAGAGCCACTTGAAACCGACATGGTAGTCAACGGCGGGTTTCCAGCGTTTCGTAAGGCTGTCTTCTGGGTCAGACCAGCCGGCCCAGTTGTAGTAGACATCAGTGTCATGCAGGCAATTGCTGTGGAAGAAGCAGGCGAAGCGAACGTCAGTCCATCTTCACAAGTGCATCCAAAACCGTGAAGATTACGCACAAATGGAGTAGCTTCGGAAGGACGACCTGTCCCTCATATGGAGTGCCCCACAGGTGGATCATCGCTCGACTCTGTTCATCCTCCGGGGTGTCGTCGTGACCGAGGCCCGTCATGTACATGTCCAACAAGCAGCTCGTTCACCTCCCAATCATATACCAATGGTCTGAACAGGTCCTTGCGGTTGCTCACGATGGCCCACCAGTACCCTTGATCACCAAGCGCGACATTCATGTACTGACCGTTCGGTCCCGGAGGTCCGAATAACGCCTCAAAGGTAGGCGGTGAAAGCGCAGGAGGGAACAACCCGCTGCGGTCCGCGCGGTAGATGCTAGAATCCATCAGCCTCGCCGCGCGGAGCCTTCCGAGATGGAGTAGCATGATGCACGAGCATATGCGCGATGCGTGATGCCATTCTGGAGCGTCCTGATTCGGATGACTGGGCATCGAGATGGACACCGTGGAATCCCATTGGGAAAACTCCTCCCAGAGAAGTGCGGGGTCTGTCAGGAGGAAGGCAGTCGGTGTCTACGTAAATGGCCTTTTCGACGACATCTGGTAATATTTCGTGCAGGAACAACTTCATGAGGCCAGCTAGAATCGGCGAGTTTGTTAGCAGCACGTTTGGATGAAAAAATATCCGGACGGAAGCATACGCGTGCCAGCGGAGTGATCCGTGTTGATTCCCCCTTCCCTTGAAATCCGATCTAGCATACTCTGGAATGGCAGCCGGTAAAATCGCACGGAGACGCTATGTAGCGGATGTGTGAGAAGGCGGAATCGGCTCTCCAGGTACGTCTGTGCAGCTTCGTCGCAGACAATGTGGAATTGGAGGGGCCGTGAAGTGTACATAATAGCGGACTGAAGAGGCCATGTCACGCTATGCCACGATGTCGAGAAAAAAAAAGAAGTACCTTCAAGAGAACCGCACCCTCCTTAGCCGATGACTCCGAAAACATGACGAGGGCAAAGACCACCGGTTGCACTGGGGGCTCAACAATGACAGTCTCGGTTGTAGGGGGAGCTGTCTGAGTGACAGTAACAGTGACCGGAGGAGAATCGACTCGCAGTTCAGGCACGCATGATGTCTGGGGATCGGATGATTGGCAAGCTTGAAAATGTATTTCGCCCGGAAGTTGCTGGGAGAAAAGTACGATCGAGGCAAGGGCTCCAGCTAGAAGCAAGAACGCCACACGCCGTGTTCGGAAGAGTGACCTGAATCCGTGCCAGGAGCCATCGAGGGAATTGCGGGGACGATATGTTGTGGAACGGTGAGGAGAGGCCATCCCGGACCAAGACAACGCAAACCGCGGGTTTACCACCAAACGAAGGAGATAAGGCCTCCTCGATAAGGATGTAAGGTGAGTAGGAGGAGGAAAGGAGGGACTGTCTCAAATGTCATTTGAAAATTCGCCAGGGGCCTCTAGTATGGGCTTCCTAATTGGTTCGTTCTTGGCTGCTGAGCGCTGAGCGCCGAGGCGCAATAAAAAAAAGGAAGCGCCAAATGAGGCAGTGCCAGGGGAATCGAAGCCCGGCGTCGTCGTCATTTCCTGAAATGCACGCGCTTCCTTGCGCGCTTCTGCCCGTTTCCAGAATCACATCCGACTTACAGTAGTATCCTGGGACAATGTCCTCCAGGTTAAGCTGACTTGTATGTAGCTCAGTGTTTGTAATCCCTCATGTAATATAGCTGTGGGAACTTCAATTGAAGCACAAAAATAACTAGTATTAAATAATTCCTAAATAATTTTATAATAAAATTTCTTGATGCCATCTCGTCTCGTACACTGCAGGCAGTGCGAGAAGCTGACACTCAACTACATGACTCACAGTGCTGCCATTTCCCATTTGCTCCCCAAATACTTGGTGTGACCACCCACTCCGAGACCACCCATTCTTGCCACTGCAGGTGGCGAGAGCCTGTGAGGAGCCGATGCTTGAATGTATTACGTCTGAGTCGCCCCTCCTAACTTAGTTTGCACATGGCCCATTCCATTCACACCTTTGGTGTCATTGCTGAGCGCTGAGCGCTCAGTACACAGTCCCGACCTCAACCAAGAGTGCCAATCCCCTATCATGTCCTGTAATGTTGATGAACGCACGTATATCATGGTCAAGGTGTGGCCACCCTCGCCCGCCAACACTTACAGATCCACTGACGATGAGGACCGTCTCATCTCGTCGTAGCCCGACGGCGTCCAGCGAGGTCTAGTCGGCAACATCATTGGCCGCTTCGAGAAGCGTGGTTTCAAACTCATCGCTCTCAAGCTCGTCCACGCTACCCCCGCACACATCGAGAAGCGTGGGTCCAGTCATCGTTGCGTGTACAAGCGTCCAAACTCACGTATCTGGATCCCCACCCCCCTTTCCTTTGCAGATTACGAAGTCTGGAGTGGAACGCCATACTTCCCCGGCCTTATCAAGTTCATGACTTCGGGCCCTGTTGTCGCCATGGTCTGGCAAGGTCTCGGCGCTGTCAAAACGGGCCGCGCGATGCTCGGCAAAACCAACCCGCTGGCCTCTGCTCCCGGTTCGTCACTCACTCTAAATTCTGGCTGCCCCCTAGCCTCAATACGAATATGCGATGCACACCAAAATTACAGGTACTATTCGTGGCGACTTTGCCCTCGACATCGACCGCACAATCTGCCACGGTTCCGACTCAGTTGAAAATGCTGAGAAGGAGATCAAACTGTGAGTTTTTCCTTCTCTCTTCAACACGCACGACGCCAATCCGTATTATGTCCTCCTTTTTCTCTTCTCTCTGCAGCTGGTTTCCGGAAGGTGCCGTTCAGTACGATGCCACGTTCGCCTTTGAATAGATGAGAAGTATTAAAGCCTCACGAGGGGGGCATGTTCTTCATGCGCCAACAGCTCCGTGAAAACCGTGAGAACCGACCTGTAACCAGCTATTTGAATGAGGATTTTTGAGGGGTTGCGAGTGACTGGAGGAACCTTAACTCTCACACTCCAACTGGTGGGTTTAAGATGGGGGTAGTGTTATGATTGCAAGTACTATGCTTACCACACAGTAACCACACCCACACCTCTGCAAAAAAATGGTAATGTTTTTTTGTAGCTTCAACCACTTATCGTAGCTACTTCATTTTGTACATAGTAATAGATACATGTATCCCACACCCAAATCAGATTTTTATTCATTTGTTTCTGAATCTGTTCAACGTAGAGTGTTGGGACCCACCTTTGCAAATTTTGGTCACACATTGTCACAGTGACAGCGTCGCTCCTTCCATTCATCAACAGCCACTCGCACTCGCAACCACCCCCTTGGCAGGCTGCGTGTACCTGCGCCTTTGTCCATCAACCTCTTTGCCCATCTCACCTTTTTCTTTCATCACTTCGTCTGAACTTCCGTCGATCGCCATGGACCCCTTTCGTCCTTCAGCTGACTCTAGCCACCCTCAAGATGCTCACCAATGGATTCGGAGGATGGATTTGTATTGTCGTGCGTCACCGTGTCTCGATTTCTGTATGCCTGTCTTTGCTCCCTTTTTCTTAGATATTTGATGTCGCCTCCCTCGTGTTCGCGCCCGCATTCCATTGTCTCTGGTGGTACATGTGCCACTACCCGTTCGCGGTCTCTACGCTCGTACTGTTCCCCTCTGTTTCTCCTACTCCTACGCCCTCCCTATACTCTCGACATAGACTCGGAACTATGTATATAAGACCGTTCTCTTGACTCGTTAATGCTGAATTGCGCTGTGAGCCCGACTTGCAGGGGAGCCGCCAGCGCTGGGATCCCGGCAGGACCGGATCGGGCTGGTGGCCCAGAGGATCCGTCTCGCCTCAGCGCAAGCGGCCTCAAGCTCTAATCTTTGGAACGCTGCAACCTTCGGTCGTCACTATACCCTCACCTCACTTCCTCACTCCTTCACCATTTGATAACTATCAACCCCAGGACACGTTCACTGATCAAGCGCGAGCACGCCGAGCCCGACGTCACAAGGGAGACGCTCCACACCGTTCCTGCCTTGCCATCTCGACTCCTCCGTATCGCGTTCGATTCCTGTCTCGGTTTCCTTCCCATACCATACTCATGACCGGTCTCTATGACCTTGTGCCTCGATTTGTACCCCCTGACCTTGCGTCTTGATGACGCGTTCATATTCTTTGTGATACCTTATGATTCTCGCCGACTCTTACTATACAAATTATGCTACAGGCTTTAGTATAAAATGTACAATAGGGGCGTTCAAAGTTACCCTTAATTGTTCATTACTTAACCATTATGATATCATTAACGGGAACCATTAATTTGGAAAATGACATCGAAAATGAAACAAATAATGTGATTTTTAAGGATGGGAGGGGCTCCTTTTTGACATAATTCCATTATTTCTATTTTATTAAGGGGGGCTGCAAAAGAATCGGAGTTTTATTTTGTTTTACAACAAAAGCAAATTTGATTATGTTTTATAAGCTCCAAGTCGGAGTTAACAATTTAGTCTAGTGGGGATTGAAAAAAAATTACCCCGGCAAAATGTTGCCAGGGGCTCCAAGACACAAAATTAATGCATTATTATCTCATTATCAACTTTTTTCGGGGGGGGGGGTTTCAAAGTTGGACATTATTGGTCCATTTTTATTTCATTAATTTTCACATTATCACAAGATTTACACCAAAATCGGGCTTAATGGACGTTTTAATGGGTCTAATCAGGGACCCAAATAAGGGAACTTTGAAAGCCCCTAATTGTTTGGACTCAATGTCATCATTATATTGTTCTCGAAATCCGTCCGAATTCCTCTAAGCTTTGAATCCCTCGATAAATCTTGACTTCATCCATTCCTCAACGTCTCGGCGCGCGCACTCACGTGCGACGTCTTACATAACCTCGTCGCACTTGCACTAGTTAATTCATCATTGTTTTCCCCTCTACCTCTGCATGCTTACCCGGCACAGACCCTCGCGGGCACTTGAAGGATTAAGCTCGCCCTCGTCCTGTCCCGTCCCATCCTGTCTATCGTCTCCTTTCGTCTCTCGTTTCGCCTTGTCTTCCCTTGTTCCCGCTCGCTCTCGTTCGTTCGCAATCGCATCTGCCTTTGCCATCGCCATCGCCCTGGGCTACATAAGAGTCAGCAGTTATCCACCCTCCAAATGAGCTGAGCATACGATCGAATGCCGTGTTCACTGAAAAACGAGCTCTCGTCGAGCATCTTTTCCAAAATGCTAATTAACAGAAAAACAGCGGAATTACAACAAATAACGAACCTTTTTCATGTTTGCCATGTTCCGTCCAGACACCTCGGGTCTATTCTCATTTCTTGAACCCAGGGAGCTGGTTCATGACGGATGGCTTCAGTGTCAGAGTCGCATATAAGGGAATAAGTCTGACAAGGCTACGGATGGGGGGGCTGCATGCTGTGCCCACCCCATTGAATTGCGTCATAATTATGTTCCACAGACCATGCTTATCCTTGCCATCGGTATGTCATCACATCTGTGATGAGATAAAATGCTGTGGCGCAAAGTCAGGCCAACAACATTCAGGGAGGAGGAAGTAGCTCGCCTCAAAATTTTTTGATGCGATATCTTCGTACCCGGGACCATGTTCAGCCTAAAGCGGTGGCATTTAATAACAGGCGGGCCGGGACCGATACTGTAACGGAGGTGCTTAAATAGGCCCCCTGAAAGCTGTAAGGGAGGTTGGATACGAAAATCACGGATTTCGGGCCAATAGTGGTGGACAGTAGACCTCCCTAAAATAGGAATTTTGTAGTGGATTCCGTATTCAACCTTCGCGTTTGGTCTAAAAGAGTCCCAAAAGTAGTGGACAGACATATCAAATCTCAAAAAATCAAATAAATTCGGAAAAAAACCAAATAAAATACAGGAGGTTGTCATCATGATTCCTCATCATTTGAGGAAGATGTTTTTGCTTGGAGGCTATGGACAGACTCAGTAATCAATGACCTTGAAGTAAGTAGCTTCCCAATAGCATGGGTTTACAAACCTGTGCAGGTACACAGGTACCCGGCATACCAGGTATGGGTATGGGTCACTCCCATGATAGCATCAGCAAACCCTGCGCCTCTACAGGAGTCTGCAGGAGTCTGTGCCAGTGGCAGCACTACATAGAGGTCATAGTAGCCCACAGTTCTTGTAGTACTGGTAGTGACATTTATGTTCTGTGCAGCACTGCTGTAGTCTACCACAGTCTACCATATCCAGGCCTACTACCACAGTCTACCACAGTCTTACTATATCAACCCAATTATTGGCTGTAGTCTTGATGCTAGCAAGTAAGGCTCCAACTGTTTATGTTTAAAACAGTTTTTAAACTGTGGCCACCATTTATATGGTTTACCTTTATGATTTATTTACTGGCCTAGTAGTATGAAGTAAATAAACTAAATAGTAAGTGGTAAACAGTTACCCTTCAGAGAAAACCGCCCTGTTGTCCACATTTGGTCAAGCCTCAGATCAAAAAATTTCAGACCATTGTTGTCAGTGCTGTTGTGAGCAACATCAACCTGGCCATCCTTGGCTTGATCCTTGGACTAATATGTTAAGTCTTATCTTTCAGGTCCCTCCTAAAGGTGTATCATACCATTGTACATAGTGACATTATAGATAACCGGATCTAAGACCGGATCAGACCCTCAGCGTGCTGCATGTCCCACAGTCCCAGACCTCAGCGTAAGTTACTCCTCTGTACCCTCAGTCACCCATGCCATGACCAACACTGAGTTGTTATCAACACCACAGTCATGTTGGCCAGGATATCACTGTGCGACCTTGGGGTCATGCGCTCACCTCAGGTTTTTTGGTTTTCTGGAGGATGTTGTAGGGATAAGGTTGCTAAGTGTCATGAGATTCCATTTTTCCATCTTTTTCCCTTTCCTTATCTTGTCTTGATCTTATCACGATCCGATCACGATCTAATCTCATCTGGCTGCCCGGCAACTGTGATCTGATTGCCCTGTAGTATAGGCCCTGCCAGCTCAGTTGCCCTGGGCTGCCCTGTAGTAGCACTACTTATACCCTCTGTACACTCCCCTGTATTCCCTTAGCTTAGTCTTCGTTAATTTACTGTGAAATACTTTGCCTCACCCAGTCCCCTCAGTACCATCCTCTCAGGCTCCTGTGTGAGCTTTCCCCAGTACACTGCTAGGTATCGTTGCACCCAGTGCCGAACCAACTCTGAATCCTTCACCTCAGGTGGGATCAGTTACAGACCAGGACTCTGTGCCGCAGAACACCTCCACAGAGGCGTAACACTAAGTGGAGGGAAAACAGTTTGCTGGGTGGGCATCTTGATGTCAGACAGTTTCGGCCCTCTGAAACAGACATTTTTACAAACCTAATATTTAATCTGTGGCTGATAATCACTAAAGTAGGGTTAGTCTTCAGATTTGGATTCATTTTGTGACGCTCACCTGAACTTGACAACAACGGCACACCTGCTCCTGTGGAGGGTTCATCTTGACAACTCCCCCCATGTTGGACAGGTCTGATGCTGAATTCCATGCGTGAACAGCCATTGTTGAGGCAATAATCCTGCTAACGAAAAATCTACCCAGCAGTGTACCCGAAGGGAAGAGGGTCAGAAAACTTCATTGGTTTATGACAAACAACAGCTACTGAGGGGAGACACCATGGGAAACCTTCAACAAGTGCATGGATGCAACATTTGGTGAGGACTGCTGGGACACAGAAGGACACCTTGAGAATGTGTCTCAGGGGAGGTTCGGGCTAGTGTTTTGGCAGCTCCAGCTAACCAGTGGCTGAAGCCAAAGCCACAGCTGGCAGAAATCCCTGCCGAGCCAAGCCACGTGTAACTGAGCTGGCATTTTTAGCCAGCTCTGCTTGAGCTGGCTACTTCTGGCTATACCTCACTAAGCTGGCCATAGCTGCACCTCCCTTGATGACATCCATGCTCTATGTGCACCTCACTTGTCTCACTCACTCATCCTTGCCATCTGAATCCTTACCTTCGCACATCTGGATGGGATTTGCATCCTCTTACACCCACCTCAGGTTGGGACAGATCAGCAATGTGCTGGTCCTGGGAGTTATGCAGCTACAGTTTTGCCTCCATCGTTAAGGAGTTGGACGATGATCTCACCCACACAGTGAGTATTTTTTTCACTTGTCGCCACTGTCACAGCTCGTTGATTCATAACTAACACCCACATTTATACAGATATGCAGCCTCGTTCCCATCAAAGATGACATATCCATCCTGGATGATGCCCAACAGCCCCTCCACTCTTTCCATGAGAAGTCCATCACCCTCAATTGGAATAGATGCATTTGCTTCGTTGTCATTGGGCTCCCATGCCTCGATTCATGTATGTTCACCTGCCCTTTCTCCAATTTGGAATACTGACCGGCCCTGTCCTAGCTTCCTCGGGATGGCCAACTTCATTCGTTGTGTCACGCTCTCTCTCCTTTTTGCTTCTCACCCTTGAAACCATTGCAGAACATGTCACTATGTCGCAGGTCTCATTGGCTCCGGTCTCATTGGCTCTGCTCTCTTATGACTCCTCTCCACAACGTGCCAGTTCATTTACTTCTTCAGAAGACCGACATCATTTGCAACTTCCGTGAGGACGCTGGCTGGTGCCCTCAAGCTGCTCCGTAACCCACACTGATGGTCATCAAGCGTACAGAAGCATTGGTGAAGGGTTGACAGAATGGATGACAGTGGGCCGCTTACCTGACATATATCCAGTGACAACATCTCCCCATCATGTGCATAGAACGATCATGCTTGGATTATCATACACATTTTCTGTCAGTCCCACTAGCTGTTGTATGGTCGGAACGAAACACTCCATGATTAATAGGGTAACAATGATGGTAATTACAGATATGCTTCATCAATGCCTTGTAAATTTGAGCCACCCTGACTGTAAAACACTCCATTCAGGTGGAGCTACCTCTACCACGACCAGAATGCGTGGTGAGGGAAACATAAATCCCACACAGATCATACAATGGGGTGTCAATGGTGGCTCATATGCACCAGTGGGGTTCGAATACCCACCACCCTAAGATATCGTGGACATAATTTACCAGGACCCATCAGTGCATGCATGACTCACATTTAAAGCCCATCCCCTTGTTTTCACTGTCCACCCTCTGCTCATGACCTGACATACTCAAACCTGACAGGTGAGTCATTGAGCCCTCTCCACACCCTGAGACTTACCAATCAAACTAGGCCGCCACTAGCCAACTTGGCATGTCCAGTGGTGAAGAATTCAGCTTGCAAGATGTGGAAGATGTGGGTGATACACTTGACTGATCTACGTCTCTTCCGGCGCTAGCCACTGACGCTCGACCAGTCAGTCGCTAAGACGACTTCTAAGGCAGCCCTTGATGTCGCCCATTTTTTCACTGATGTAAACTCCCCCGATCCTAGCAAGGGCCTGCAGAGGGCCTGCACGGTGTGCATGTGAGCACCGCCCCACTTATTGCAACACAACCTCCTAACAAATTGACAGCGAGAAGTATGGTAATGACAAGCAGAAGACCCAAGAGAAGACCTCAAAAAATGTGCCAAACTATCTTTACATGAAAAGCACCACGAACTCCAACCTCCGCCGCCATCTCACCACAAAACACAGTCTGGAGTATGACGCAGCGGTTGTGAAGTTCAATTGGAAGTATAAATTATCAACCCAATCAGGTGGTGTGTCCATTTGCAAGGATGTCAGTAATGTGCACCTGGAGGTTCCGCTATTCTCTCTGGCCACCTTCTTAGTAAGTTCTTAGAGTACCTTGTTCACTTCATCGTCGCAGGTGATCATGTGAGTGTCGATCACCTCATATCCCCCTATGCTCTCACACGTCTTTTAGTCAATCCGCATCGTCAAAACTCCAGAGTTTCAACAGCTATGTCTGGTCCTTCGCAAGTCACTAGTTGATGCTGACATCCCTGGCTGTGATAAGATGAGGGAAGCTATCGTCAACCATTGGCAGGGATTGTTCAAAGGCTTGAAATTGGATCTTGCTGTAGTCTGAGCACCTTGTTCTTCATGTTGATAGCTGACTTTTGTCAATAGCAATCTTGCAGTTGTATCAGTTTCACAGCAGATATCTGGTCAAATGCAAATTTGGTGTTGTTCTTGGCTGGTGACCTCACACTGGATCGCCCTTGACAAGTCAAGTGGACACCTGACACTCAAAGCTGCCCTCATTGGGTTTCATTGTCTCAAGGACAAACATACAGGCATCAACATCATGAGGACCATCCACTATCTCCTTGATTGGGCTGGTGTTATGCTCAAGGTAAGGCAGAAGAAATTAGGAACCCACACCCTTATGTAAGCCCCAACCCTAGGTTAGGGTTTGACGATTTCAGGGGTACAGGGCATCTAAACGTGAAAATCTGAGGGGTCAAACCAGGTAAAGTGGGGGGGGTACAACTGATATTAAAGTAGCTATTCTCCTATGTAGCTAGAGATTGTTTTACTTGAGTTATCATATCCAGTGGGAGTGTTCTATGACCATGGTACTTTCGATTTGCCCACACGGCCTGAGCATCTGATAGCCCTTCATCATATGCATGGATAAATTGAGCTGAGCCATTGGCATATCTATCAAATATCAGACATGGCCAAGGAGAAAGGAAAAAAAAGAACCCCCGTCAAATTTGGAGCAGGGGGATGTCATTGAGGCAGGTGACTGACTTTTTTTTGCATGTCTTCAAGAGTTCTTGCATGACCTGGCAACACGAAACCGAAGTTTTGCGGCACCCCAATATTGTTCAATGAAGTTTAGTTCACAATGATATTTTGGATAGAAATCACACAAATGTCTGCGTGACTCAATCAACTGTGACAAAGAACTGCTTGATACCCTCAAGTGTCAGTTCATTGTGCTTGACGAGAATTTGGATAGGGTTGGTCATGAATTTTGTGGTCATTTCAAGGACATCATATGGCAGAGTAGTGCTCAGAAGCACGACCTGCGTGGCAGGAGGGAGGTAGCAGTAGACATTGTAAATTTGGTCTTTGAAGCCCTTGTTGAAGAGTTCGTCAGCCTCATCAAGGATGAGCATCTTGATTTTACACGTGTGGAGCATATGCTGACAGATCATGTCAAAAATGCATCCCAGCAACTGGCACAGTGATACAAGAAACAAAAACAAAAAGGGAACGAATCAAGATGCAGTGATCAGGAGGCAGAACTGATGTGCTCGGCCGGTGTTTACTAGCATCTCGTCCTAGGAAATACAGTCAGTCGCAAGGGTGAACACCGTTGAGAAGTATATCTTACTATTTGTGTGCATCACACATAAGGAGCAGGGAAGTGAAAGGTAGAGGATGGGAGAGATTGATGGAAGTCAGAGGTCTGAGTTGGAACAGGACTATCATAAAGTCAGAATGGGACTTGTAAAGTCGCACCACTACTGCTGATGGCTATAACTAGAGTCTAGTGCAAGCAGGTGGAAAGGGTGGGAAGAGAGGGTCGAGGACTGCAGTTTGAGGAGAAGTGAAGGTATGGAAGAATGGATGGTATGGCCAAAGTGATACAGGCAGTGTCGACAATGCGTGTGAGGATAACATTAGGAATTGGTAAATAAAGTCCAGAGGAATATGGGCACACCTTTTCCTGAGACAAAAGTACAATGCTAAGCCAGTCGATTGAGGGTACGGTGGGCAGAAATGGGTGGAACGCTTGAGACCGATGACCTATGTTGTTGACTCAATTTTGCAAGGTGCAGGTGACCAAAGGTGACTGATGGAGGTAAAAGGGACATGGAAATAACAAGGTAAAGAGCGACAAGTTTCAGGATAGAGAGAGTGAGCAACAAGGGGGGATGAGGCAAGACAAGACTTCATTCTAGTGAAAGTGCAGCGACAGTGTCCGAGATAGGCAAGTGCACAGTTCCAACTTCCAAGACCTTACAACTGCGGTCATTCTGGCCTCAGGCCTCAGGTGCCGCACTAGACCACACCAGCACAGTGTAGCTAGGCAAGTTGTGTGCAGGAGCGTTGGGTCCGAAGCACAATAGGATTCTCTAGTACTAGTCTAGTGATTGTAACTAATAGTCTAATTACGAAAACCTTCAAAGTCAATAATATTCTATAACTTCTTCGTTGGCATCGAGATCGTGTCCAGCTTGTTTGGCATCAGCAATCAAAAGGTCCTTGTACTCTTCAACGTCCACTTGTTCGATTTCACTCAAGTTCTGTGCTGCTGTATCAACAACACTGTGATGCCAAGTGAATTTCATCAGTTGAAGTTCCTCAAACCTTTGTGCCCTGAGTCTCATGTGCTGATCTGTTGCAACCTGTTTGCTGGCGGAGAATAGATGTTCACAGGGGACAGAAGAGGCTTGACAGGGGAGAATATCAAGGGCCATCCGCCCAAGAGTTGGATAGATATAGTGATGGTTCTGCCAGTACTCGACGACATCCATTTTGGGTGTTACATCTTGTGGCAGATTGGAAAGGTAGCACCCCAGTTCTGCGACCCAACCCTCCTTGCCATGTGTGATCAGTGTTCAACGATGTTGATTGAAGCCTGTCAGGGAAGGTCTTGACGTTGTTGGGATGTCTGGTGCCATTTGTGTCGCTGTCAATGGTGCCATGCGAGTTTCCCAGTATTTTGCCATCTACTTTGTATTAGTTGCACTATCCTAATGCATAGGGTTAAAAACGCACTGTATTTTCAAGTATCTTCCGTGCCTCAGCCTGCCGGTTCCTCGCATTGGGGTTACCAGCAAGAATCTCTGC
Organism: Lactarius pseudohatsudake; assembly: GCA_021525015.1. Taxonomy (NCBI): domain Eukaryota; kingdom Fungi; phylum Basidiomycota; class Agaricomycetes; order Russulales; family Russulaceae; genus Lactarius; species Lactarius pseudohatsudake. The sequence goes on from JAKELH010000099.1 coordinate 193,864, forward strand.
CTCCTCCCCACCTCACCACCCCATGCATGTGCGATATAGCTGAGTTTGTAATATGGATGGAACCAAGGCCAGTACATAGCTTGGTTTCTCATCAAACCGAGAATAGTATTTGTTGAGTTTGGTGAGGCCATCGTTGATCACGTCCTTGTACATGGCATATTGGGGATTGTTGCATTTCACCTCCCATGCTGTTTGAAGCTCTTTGATTGCAGGTAGTGAACACGATAACGTGGGTCTCTGTTCAGAAGAGAAGTATTCCTGAATCATATTAGAGTCCTCAAGAATCAACTTCATGTCAAGGACCCTGACCCAGTCCATCTCAGTGATCTTGAACACCGACCACAGGATCTTCTTGGAGACTCGGCCATCATGACAGAGAACAGTAATCGGCCCGAACAATTCATCGGCTGCAGCAATGAACAGTCTTACTGCCTGTCAAAGGCGATAGGCACGGTCGAGCATTTTGTACGCAGACCCCCATCGGACATTGCTGTGAAGTGGGATTACAAATGGTGTGGTAACACCAGATTCAAGTTGAAGCTCCTTGAAGTATTCAATCCGTTGCCCTGAGCATTGAATCTTGACGGCAAGCATGCAAATGGCCACAATAACATCAAGGGACCCTCCAAGGACTCAGTTGCCAGGCAGATTGGGATCATATTCCCAAATAGCTGTTGTTGTTTCCACAGCTGCTATTTTTGTGATATGTCCCATGACATCAATAGTCCTGAGGTTAACAACATGTCTGAGGCACCTGGGTGAACAACTGAATATGGTCTCAAAACATGCAAAAGGAGGACTCACATCAATTGGTTTTCACATGCATTCCAAACTGGGAGGTTCCAGGACTCATGGAGACACTGGACCATCTGGCAAATTGTTCCATTGGCTGACATGTTATCCAAGGTAACAGCCTGGAGTTTTGACATATTCTGACTGAAGATTCCTGTGCGGTCACACAGCCCCATGAAATAGCGACCTAAATTGTCACCATCATGGGCCCCTGAAATGCCCTGAGATGCAAGGACTTCAGAATGCAACTTCCATTGCTCCTCTTTCACCTCAATCCAGTGTGCAGTCATCCCCAGGAATGCTGCCTTCATATTGTCTGCCAACCAGCCATCTGCTGTCGTTGAGACTTTACCAGGAGCTGCCTGATACTCGGTGAGTATCCAAGTCCTGCTATCCAAGCTCTTGTACTAACTGTTATTTCTCTCCACAGTTGCTTCAACCACTTCAGGCACTCGTTGTGGACATAAATGCCAATGTCATGACTACTGGGTAGTTCAGAAGCCCTGGTTTTCGGACTCATCAACACAAGACAATTCTGAAACAGGCTGTTACTTGCAACAGCAAAGGCCTGGAGGACAAGGGTGGTCAAAGATGAGCAGGAGGGTGTACTGGTAAGTCATATTTCCCACCACACTGACATACAACATCACACTTACCTGGTTGTCGCAAGCAATGAACTGGGCAATGGCATGCAATGTTGCCTCTCATGTGAAGGCTTCTGAATGAGTGACGACAAAGCCACCATCTAGCTTTGTCTGCATCCTTTCCTTCTTTTCCTTCTCTAATGCTTTTGTGAGCTTCGGAGGGATCATGCGATGATTGATAGGTACACCGGCTCGCTCACACTTTTCTTTGTATAGTGTGTAATGCCTCTGACAGTGTTGGCACAGCGTCAAATTCCCCCCTGTCAAAAAACACTTGCAGAGCCCAGCTTTCTCAACATATGCTGGGTCTCCCGGCTCTCCCCTGTCAAAGAGTAAGCCCCGCTCCTACAATACCAAATGGAAACTCAGCTGCACGTTAGGCACCAGCGACCTGTCATCAATGTTGCTTTGTCATTCTTCTTGAAGTTCACCTTCAAGTGTTCGGAAAACATCAAGTCCAGGTCCCTTGTCATCTCACGCTTTGGGGCCACCTCTTCTCCAAGCTTCGCTTGGTGCCGGTCCTCAAGATCGCTCCTCTGTTGCTGTATTTGTCAATAGGTATGGTGCAACCTTTAATGAACGTACCTCAATATCTGTGTCAGGATCTGATACACCGAGATCAACGGCCTCAGCATTGGGCTCTTCATCACTATCCTCCTCAACAGACTCCACTGGATCATGGTCGCATTTTTTCCCCTTTGGCCCCTGTTGCTTTTGTGACTGTTTGGTGACCTCCAAGTCCTCAGGTGAACTGATGTCGTCATTGTTGCGTGCCTGCCGTTTTCGACTTGTTGTGTAACGCCACCACAGGGGCGTTTAGTACGACGTGTACTTCATAAGTCACAACAGGTCACGGAAAGGCGTAGGTCAGTTAAGACCGAGAGTGGTGATGCACAAGTATCACTTGATCTCCTGAGACACAAGGATAATAGCGGAGTCAAGACAGGCTCAAGCGCAAAGGCGAGCAAAAGGTTCAACTCAAGCGCAAAGGTGAGTTCACTTGGGGTCATGAGACAGTCGATGTGGTATTACACAAGAAGTCAAGTCTACCGTACAAGCTAGGTATGAGTCGACTTATATAGAGGTACATGATGTTTGTACGAGACAAACATAAGGCGCGATCCTAGGATGCGGGTCCTAGCGAGCTAACAAAGGGAGTTCCCTTTAAGGAACAAGAGAAGTACGCAGAAGCGTACACGAGTCAGATGTGAACAGGAATAGCCCAAATGGGGCGGCAGATCAGAAAGTCCATCAGAAGGTAAGATGCAGCGAAGAAACAAAGCGAAACCGTGAGACGTGCGGATGGTTATCGTACAACCGAGTCACAGATCAGATAGCGAGGGAAAATCGTAACATGTTGAGTCTTCACCAGTTGTAGGTCGACCCCTTTTCCTTTTTGGTACGTGCTTAACTTTGGGGGGCATGACAGAAAAATCTAGAACTGAACTTGCTTGGTCAGTTTTCTTGTAAGGTAACCAGTGTGAGTTAATTGATTTGCAGACTTGGTCCCCACTCCGCTCTCGGCAAGCATGTTGAACCCTCACCTCAGGCCTGGCTGTGGATGGACCCAGGCTTGCACAACCAAGTGCACAACCAAGCGCGCGACTTGATTACACATTACTTTTACTTGTAGTATTATGAACTTGAATATACTTTTACTTGTTGTATAGTAGGATTATGAACTCAAATTATGAACTCAAAATATAGTAGCGGTCCCCCATGCAACCGGTTCCAACCAGTTTTCTCGCGGTTGACATATCTGACTCAGCAACAATGGACCGCAACCGGGTCCCATCAAAAATGGCTGCAACTGCAACCAATGGTCCGGTCCTTTTCCAGTCTGGTCTGGTTGGGTTATCAGTCTTTTTTCAGTCCTATGGACCGGACCTCAAAACACTAAGTGGAAGGGAAAAGGAGAAGTCACATACTCCCATTGCCAACACACTAAGGTTCAAATCAGGTTCGTGGCAATCAAAAAAAACTATCTACTTATCTGAGTGTGGCTCAGGATTGAAATCGTTCGTTGGGTATCAGATAGCATGTGACCTTTTTTGATTGCCAGCGATATGAAAACAGGCAGACCAGAACATTACATACCATCTGTTCACACTGTCTTGCATGACATCAAGGACATTTTTATGAAGGTTTGGGGTAGGATCGCAAAGATGCTTAAGGTGAGGTTTTGTCAGCTACACAGTGTCATAGGACAAAATAGATAACTCACCTTCCAGGGACATGACAGTGCCCTGAGCTTTGGGACAGATGCATGGACTTTGCCCAAGGCCTATGTTGCTATAACTGTCCACGTTGAAGAAAATGGGAAGCCAATGTGTCTTCTACTCGACCTTGTTGAGGTTGCAAGGTCCCACCCTGGCACAAATCTTGCATTGGTGTTCGCCAAGATACTGGCTGATTTTGGGATAGCACACAAGGTGAGTTTGCTAGATCATCTGCATGAAAAAGTGGCTTACCATGATGTGCATCAGATTCTCAGTGTTGATACACCCCCTACTCCCCTGACCCCTATAATTGTGACCTACAACAGTTTTGTGATCTTCAAGGATGCGCACGACTGCGTGGTGAGTCAACACGGTGACTGTGTGCACCGCAAACTAGTGTGGTGCACCACAGCTGCGACCGTGCATGCCACGAACTAGTGCAGTGTGTCACACACTGTGACCGCATGTGCGCGCACCAATGCATCAGCACAAGACAATCCCAGATAGGATAGCAACAGCAACCTACGAAGCCTGGACTGGTTTGTAAACCAGTTATGAGCACAGGACCCCAGAAGACATCCAAGACTGTGTGAGGGCAAGGCACTACGCGATGTGCCTGTGCTCTCCCTAGCCTGTGGGACTGGTCGACAGAGACCTAAGGGGAACCACATACCACCAAACGGGTGGACCACGGCAACATATGTGATCAGTATGGCTTGGCGTGCACATAGGCGAGCGTGCACCATACCTACCAAGACACCACACCACTTTTTAGTACAAGACTATGTGTGCACTTCACGTGGCCCCTGTTTCACTTGGAAAGGTCATTCAGACTATCCAGGACCCTCAAACACAACATGGGCTTGACCGAAGAAGAAGAGCACTCAACAGGCCTGGTACAAAGCACACACAACTTAGCAATTTCACGTAGTGCTTTAAGGTCCAGTCCTATAGACTGGAAAAAAACTGAAGACCTGACTGGACTTTAACTGATGATGACTGGACTGCAGTCACAGTTTTTCAATTTTCAGAAGTCATCAGTCACAGTCTGTCTCCTTTTCAATCAGTCTTATGACTGGAAAAAACTGGTCTAAACCAGTTAAAGACTGGACTTCAGTCCACTTTTCAGAATTTTGGGTTCAATGACTAGTGTCTGGCAGGGGTTTCCAAACCTGCCCAGGTATGGCCCAGGGGTCTGGGTACTGTCGTTAGTCTAGTGATGCAACAACCAAAAAAAAACCAACCAAAGAGATGCAACACCAATCTCCGCTATGACTAATCATTACAGCTATTGCAACACCTTGTCCGAAAATAACCCCTCAAAAGACCCTCTCTAGAGGGCTTTAACTACTACATATTTGTATGATCAAGGGCACCATTTTGTAGCAGAGAGGGTGGGCTTTCCATTGGTAAAATAATCATTATTATCGGATGTGTTGATGTAGAGTTATGCGTGTATCTATAAAAGTGTTGCAACACTAGACTAACAATAGTACGGGTCGGGTACAGAATTGACTGGTGTCATGCGTTCCTGGGTTTCGCCAGGCATGCAGGTCGCCGGACTGGACTCCAACTAGTGCAGCAACGTGTCAACAACTGCCATTGTGCATCGTCACCCGCATTGCTTTGGCCCAGGAAAAGCTAAGTATTTTTTGTTTATCTCTTTAGCTGACTTGTAACTAACTACTATGTTTTGTTTCTTCTTTTTAGGTTTCAAACACATTCTTGCTGGGTGCCACAACACGATGCCAACGCCGCACTGTGCCCCCGCGACGTGGTCGATGCCACGTGGTGCCAGGCCCTCACGACACCGACACCACGCCGCGACTCTGACAATGACGTGGTGCCGTGCCCCCACGACATCGACATCGTGCCCCCATGACACCAATGTCGTGCCAGGTTTCCATGACACTGATGCTGTCACAATCACGTGACATTACAGATTTCAAAGACTTGTTATCAATTAGTACTGATTCCTGATGGATTGTAGATTACAGATCGTGTTTCAGATTGGTTTCAGATCCATGACTTGGTGACTCACAGGGCACAGGGTTGCCAGCTCACAGTTGCCAGCTCACAGATGCCAGCGAAGGATTCATCTTGCTGGCGCTGACGCATCCTTAGAAAATAGCAAAGAAAATCACAGTCTGTAAGATATATAAAGAGCTTGTAGTTTACAGTGTAGTCCTCGTTCTAGTCTTGTTTCATATAGACTCCTGCCCTTTGCATTTCCTCTCCTTTGCCTTGCAAAGTACCATTCTCCAAGCTGTGAGCCAGCAGTTGCCTAGAACTATAGCTAGGATTTCGGAACACTGCGTTGCTGACTAATCCGAGACCACGTGACCTTGTATTACGACTAAGTGGTAGTATTGCGATATGAGCCCACCTCTTGATTGTAAAAGATGCGGCGCGGCGACACCATGACACCAAAGCCGTGCCAGGTGCTCACAACACTGACGCCACGCCACGACTCTGACTATGATGCGGCGCCGTGCCCCCACGACACCGACGTCGTGCCAGGTCCCCACGACACCGATGCAGTGCGGCGACACCACGACACCAACGCCGCACCGCGCCCCCACAACACCGACACAGCACCGTGACACTACGACACCGACACCACGCCGCGACTCTGACAATGACGCGGCACCGTGCCCCCACGACACCAACCCCGCGCCGCGCCCCCACGACACCGACACAGCACCGTGACGCTACGACAACGACGCGGCGCCCCACCCACTAGTGTTGGGGAAGTTCAGTTTGGTTCAGTTTGGGGCCATTTTGGCCAAACTGGAAACCAAACTGATTAGAATTTGCCCAAACTGAACCCAAACTGAACCAAACTGCTCCAAACTGTTCCAAACTGAACCAAACCATTCCAAACCGTTTCAAACCGATTAAGAATAAGTGTTTTAAATTGGTCTTTAATCAGTTCGGTCCAGTTCAGTTTGGTTCAAACTCAGTTCAAACCACTTAAGGAACCACTTAAGACCTTGGTTTGAGGCAAAATCAATTGATTTTGTTCAAATTCATCAGTTAAGACTTTGTTTCAAATTGTTTGAGACCAAAAACCATTGATTTTGATTCAAATTTGGTTTAAATTCAGTTTGGTTTGGTTCAAACTGAGTTTGAACCAAACCAAACCACTTATTGAGCACTTATAAAATATTTTTTAATATTTTTTCTTAATCAGTTTGGTTCGGTTTGAACTGGGTTTGGGACCCCCAAACCGGAAACCAAACCATTTGGTTTGAGCCAGGATTCTCCAAACCCAAACCATTTAAAATGGTTTGGGTTTGGTTCAAACCTGGTTTGGGTCAGTCTGAGACCAAACTTCCCCAACACTACCACCCACTTAGCTTACAAGTAGTAGATTAGACACTGTAAGTATAATAAACACAAATATATATTGGCTACGAGTACAAAAAAAACGCGGGTCCAGGTAGGCCATGCACAAATGATCAGTCATGACCGACCATTGTCCAGTTGAAACTGATCATTAACTGGTCAGCATGTGGACCAGTCGATGTTGCGTTAGGACTAGGGATTACCACGGGTCACCCCCGGGTAATTTTGGGGCTACCCGTACCCGTACCCGCCGAAACCCGTACCCGCGGTCAAGGGTACGGGTACCCGCACGTACGGGTACGGGTGCGAGCGGGTGAGGCGGGTTGATGGCGGGTTTGACGAGTTACCCGTACCCGCTCTGTGCAATCTCAAATATATTACTATTGTTACGAGTCCAGCAATGCTATCTTCGACGTTGCTGCTGTCGTCACCCCGCCGCCGCGTCGCCGTCGCCATTGCCCCAATGCCTCGTTGCACTTGCACCACGTCGCTGTCACCGCCGGGCCTGGTGTCGTCGTCGTCACCCCATCGCCGTCACCGCTGGGCCTGGTGTCGTCGTCGTTGCCCCATCGCCGTCACTGTCCTGGTCGCCTCATCTGTCGTGATCACCTCGTTGCCGTTGTGGTCGCCTCGTCACTCTTGCCGTCGCTTCATCGCCTCATATGATCACCAGCGTTGTTGTCGCCGCCACCATCGTCATTACGTCGTCGTGTAAGGACCAGGCAATGCCTTGGAACGAATGGCCGACGAGCCATTTGCGAGGCTATCGGCAGCGTGCATCGCGATGTGATGTCGATTGCGACATGGGAGTGCATATGGGTATGGATAGGGCTGACAATGAAGTCAGCAGAAACGTCACAACTAATAATAAAAAAACACTCAGCCGAGCCGAGTCCGTGTGAGTTCGGAAGCCGAGGGGATCCCGCGGGGGTAACGGGGGCACGGAGGAGCGACTCCGGAGTGTTCAAGAGCCAGTGCAATCGCGAACGGACGAGGGCAAGAGCGGGAGACGAGGAGCGGGAAGGAACGACTAGAGGCGACGAGAGGCGATGTCCTTCGAGTCATGAACTCCAAAAAACACATACTTAGCGTCGAGAGAATGCCGAGCCCGATGATAAGACCAAAAACAATAAGGTAGACGTACTGCACAAGTTCATCCCATGACTCATCGTCGTCGCCCGGTGGTCATCGTGGCACCTCGTTGCCACCGCCTTCACTCTGTGGTCACCCCGTCGCCGTCGTCGTGGCTTCGTTGTCGCCCGCCGCCGCCTTGTTGCTATCAGGGGATTGCCTTGGGGCCATCGTCGCGATCGCCTTGTCGCCATGGTACGGCTGCCTCATCGCCGTCGTCGCTGTGTGATTGCCTCGTCACCATGTTGGTCGTAGTCGTGATCGCCCTGTCATAGTCATGGTGTCGACTCTCCGCACACGAGTGACGCAGGAGCCGAACTGCGACACAATTGGCGACAGGCCCGTGCATGCAGTGACATGGGCTACAGAGATCAGTGAAAGGACAATCCGAATGTGTTCCGCACCATTACAAAGGGCGGCGTGGCAGGGGCAATTGTCGAGCGATGTGGAACGAAACGGGGCACGAGGCATGAGGACGATGGCGTACGAACGGTGCCAGTGGGCTAGAAGCCTTCGACTCGGATCAGTGTGACGTTGATGTCCATTGCAGCGTGGTGAGGGTGAGCAGGAAAATAATAATGAGGCGAGAGAGGAGGAATGTGCGACGCCGTGCGAGACCGAAACCGAGCCGAAAATGACAACTAAGTCACATGTTGACGATCCGATACCGAGACCACTGAAAACAAGACAGAAAAACGAGTGAGTTCAAACCCAACGCAATGGTGGCCTTACTGTGGAACAGAAGACAGAAAATGTGAAGACCGAAATGTGAGGGAATCGTCCATCAGCGTGGTCTGAGCGTGAGAGAACAAAGGAGTGGTTGATGGGGGTAGAGAGAAGAGAGGGTCGAATGAGGCGAGACTTGAGAGTGAGTCATGTCGGATGGATTGGTGAGCGCGAGAATGGACGATCCTGCGCAGCGGGGTCAGGGACAGTGACATCTCCCGGTCCTCAGGGTGGTCAGTCCGGTCAGGTTTTCTGCACACCTGTAAGTCTTACTGGTAGGCCCGGGGTGCATTGTAGATCACAAGAAAGTATTGTAGCTTGGTAACCCGCGGGTACCCGTGCCACGGGTACGGGTTTGGCACGGGTTCAGAATCGGCTACCCCGACCCGTACCCGCGTGACCCGTACCCGCGACCCGTCACGGGTACGGCCAACCCGTGGTAATCCCTAGTTAGGACCTGTCTCGGACCGGCATTAACCAGTCCGGAGCGGTCCAGTTTAGGTTTTTAAATATACCATCCAGTTTTAGACTGGTTAAGGTCACGGTCTTTTGAAAATCTGTTAAAAAACTGGACTGAACTGGACCTCAAAGCACTAATTTCGCGCAAGGATGCTCACAGAGTAAGAAAGCCAGGGAGCAGTAGAATAGCATAAATAGGACACTCCATTGTACTCAGAAAGCAATCAACTTGGATTCCACAGCTCACGTTCAGCTCATCTTTCTCTCTCTCTCATTCTCTCCCATTTCAACTTTCACACTACTCGAGGCGTCGCTGTGCCCCACTGCGCCTTGCTCTTGGTTATCCGCACTTGTCTGTGGTCTACCTGACCCCTCCAGCTCATATGCCAGCACCACACGCACCAGTAATGCGCCAACGTGCAACTGCACAACTTAGCAGCTATTGCGCCCTTGCACAACATGTGACTTGCGGCCCACACTATCTGCGACCAGTGCATTCCAAGCCCCACAAGCCTGTGCACTCTAAGTGCGCTCTCTGACGCTCAGGGACCGTTTGGGGTAACAGCGTTACATGCAATGATGCATCACCAAACAATGTGATGATCGATGTACTTGCTGACCTAGTTGTTGCATTTCCAGGGGCCGCAAATCAAACACGTTGCTTCACGCATATCTTGAACCTAGTCATAAAGGTAATCCTTCGCCAATTTGACCTGCCAAAAGCCAAGCCAGGTGAAGAGCCTGATGCAGCATTGTGCGCACTGGTGGACCTTGCAGGGGACATTGAGAAAGAGGAAGTAGCTATGGATAACAGAAGGTGACAGCCACAAGGATGACAATGACAGAGAGGAGGGATGGGTCAATCCAGGCACAGGAATGTCACAGAAAGATCGAGACGAGCTTGATTCAATGGTGCGTCCAGTGCGGTTGGTACTGGTCAAGGTAAGTTCAAACTCAGTTCATGATGGACCAGTGGCTCACCATACATGCCCAATCATCATAGCTACAAAAATTGGCATATGCAATCAAAAACTCCACCACACTCCTGCTCCCTCGTTGGATCCAGTTCCTCAAAGATTGCACAGAAGATGGCAACATTTCTGACTCCCTTGCCATTCAGATGATGCCATGTGATGTGGCAACACTAGGGTTGCCGAAGTCCGGTTCCGTCTGGTTCTTTGGGATTTTTCCTGAACCTTGAACCGGACTTTCGGTCCGGTCCAGGGAATCTGTTGAACTTCGAACTGGACCATCGGTTCAGGTTCAACGGGGTCCAGTTCAGGTTCAGCAGGGCCTGGACCTCGAACTGAACCACTTTATACTAACTTTTCTGTTCAGGTGCCATCCATGCACAGAAGGCCGTGCGGCGGGGTGCTACTACTTCATACACTCACATGGATCGGAATCAGGGGGACTCGCCAACTGTCGTCACACACGCAATGCTGAAGGGGAGAGCAAGGGGGAGAGTACAAGTCCAGACTCAAGTGGGTGAGCCCTTATTATTGTATCCATTATTTCTCTCCCTTGTGGCAGCCTGAGTCATCACGCAGTTGAACGATGCGACACTCCATGTCGTGATTAGTGTATTACTGCCACATGCCTGCTCGTGTTTATCGGAATCAGAATTGGAAGGCCCTCGCTAACTGTCATCGCACCCACAGCGCAAGTCGGACTTGAGCTGGTGAGTCCCTCTCATATCCGCCATTCTCGCCCCTTTATTATCCCTCGACAGACCGTCATATCCACCCTTTGCAGCCGTCATTGGGAACCGCTCCAAGTTGTGATTGCAGTGTCTCTGAACCCCGTGATGCTGGGCCATGCACCTGGGCAGTGTTCCCACCACCATTCAGACTCACCACGCTCTGCCACTTTTGGTCGCGCATCCTCTTTTTCCGTGGGGAGGAGAATCGGGCCCTGCACCGCTGCACCGGAACCATTTTCATGTTGGCTGACAAACCTGCAATTGAACATTCGATCCATAGCCTACCTCCCATCGCAGTTGCCCGCTCCCGCCATCGCTCCACTAACCACGCTCTTCCGTCTCTAGCACCATCGACATCGGCATCATCCTTTCCCTGCTCACTCACTCTGTCAATTCATCTTCGAGTCCCTTCAGGCCGCATCTCTCTCGATCCCGGCGGTCCCTCCCCCACTGTTGCGCACATTCCCACAGGCAGCCCATTGATGTCCCATGCAAAGCCACCGCCAGCGTTTCGGAGTCCCGTGACAACATGCACTGTAAAAGCGGCCCAGTTTTGTGAAGAGCGGCACTTGTCAAGGTCATTCAAGTGCAAGCCAGTCTGCGACTACGGCATTGAGTCATACGGATGCGCCTGAGTCCGCGTTTCACACCAATGGTAGCATTTATCGGCGATGCGACAAGGTGCGTGGAGGAATGCAACTACATCGGGAAAACCCTACCCTGTAAATCCCATCAAATTTAGCGCTAAGCCCATTAACCGCCCTAAAATGGGACTAAGCGCAGGTGGTGATAATTTTCTATTCAGTGAACTAAATATTTCCGCTAATTACACTAAAATTTTGGCACATGTGTCCAAGGAAATGAAGGAATAGATTGACACCGAAGTTATTGCATTCCTCGAGCACTGTTGAGCCTTGTCAATGCCGGGGCACAACGGGACCAAAAACCGGAACAATTGGACACTATGTAGCCCTAGTAATAGCTCAATTTTCTAGTGACTAGTTACCCCACTGTGTCCTCTGGTTATTGCAGTCGTCTTCGTCGCCTTGCCGTCGTCACCTGTTGTTGCTTCCCTGTTGGGGTTATTGTCATTGAGGTTGTCGTCGTCCGAGTCGGGGCTGCCGTCACTGGGGTTGTCGTCGTCAGCGTTGCAGTCTTCGGGGTTGCTATCGTCGGCCAGCTGTTGGGGTTGCCGTTGTTGTTGCGTCTGTCGATTCGCTGTTGTCATCATCGTTGTTGTTGGGTCGTTGTCGTCGGGGTCGCCTCGCTGTCGTCGTAGTCGCTTCGAGGTTGCGGTCGTCAAGGTCGCGTCGTTGTTGTCACCGATGTCGTCACCTTGTCTTCATCGCCGTCGTGGTCGTGGTAGCAGCTGTCTTTGTCGCTTCGCTGTGGGCTCTTCTTGTTTTTGCTATTGTCGCCTCGCCGTCGTTGTCGTAGTCACCGCCATCGCGATTCGCACGGGCTTCATCTTGCATTGGTGGAGTACCTCAGTGGTGGTGGCGTAATGGTGGTGGTTGGGCCATATGCCGCAGCATCAGGTGGCAGTGAATTGGTCGGGGTTGGGATCATACGTGGCGTCGTGGAGGTGAGTCGCAGACTCTGCCCAAGACCACGGTAAGTAAATTGGCGGACTCTTCGCCACCGTTCGATGCCAAGGGAGAGAAGTCGGGGTCGCATGCGCGCCCAGTGGCAGCAGCGTTGTTGCGGTCGTCATGATTAGCGAAACGGGTCTGAGCGACGGGACAGGATTATCGTAGTCGGGAACTCAGGGTTGCACGCGGTTGCACACGGCCAGGTCGTTCGCTATCGTAATTGGAGCCCGCCCGGCTCGTGGCTCGCATTGTCCGGTCGCAAGCTGCTATGTTGTCATCGAAGTGAGACCCGCATACAGCCGCATCGTTGTCGCTGCGGTCGGCGGCGCTGCACGCAGCGGTTGCAGTGCTACGTTTGGATGCGTTGCGGTGCCAGTGTGCGCCGGTTGAGGAAGTCAAGACCCAGGTCACACGCGGCTGACTCATTGGGCCTCAGGCCGCTGATCTCAGGTTCGGGGCGAACATTGCGGATCATGTTACCATCGAGTTGAGAGAAGGGGGGAAGGAGGCAATCGGGAAGCATACCATCTAACTTGAAGCTGCCATTTTCGAAACAAGTGAAGATCATTTTTGCAGACAGAAGAGACGTAGTTAGCCAGCAAGAAGTGAATATAATTTGCGTCGACGTCGATGGGCCCAGGATAGCGGCAACAGGCTCGCATTGCGACTTGGTGAAAAAACAAGAAGTCGTACCAAACAAGACAAACACAAAGACCCAGCCAATCACACTAGCACAATTTGAGACGGAGTTCGAATTTCAACGAATGCACTCGTGTTCGTCACTGCACTCTCGATAGTTGCTCGACGTTCGAAGGTTTGACCAGTCTGTGCCAACACCCCTCCACTTCGAGCAAGCCTACATTAACAACGTTATTCTAAGGAGCTCACAGCATGCCCGTCTCGAGGCCCGCATCAGGGAGCTCGAGAGTTCTGAACACACTTCATCTTCTGTGTCCCTTTTCGACCCACACGCCATCCCGGATCAGAGGACTCGTTCTCCGGTGCTGACTCCCATCTGAGTGTTCCTTTCTCAGCATCCCAATCCCCAATCCCCATCAGTATGCGTTCGCTTGAGCCAAACACTTTTCATATATTTGACCCGTCTCGTACCTCAGCGTCACCTCCCCCATTGGCCTGCTGTTCTCCGGTCTCATGGGTGTCCAGTGTGAGCATTTCCATATGAGCTATCGTCGACCCTCTGATCCTGAATACTGGTAGCCTACAGGACCGATGCTATTCTGATTCACCCAACCGCATGTATGTATGTGCAGGTCTGTATTCCCCGCTCTTCCCCAGGAACCACCCGTCTAATCCCCTTTGCAGGAAGAGAAAAATGGTGATTCCTTCCCTCTCGGCCATTCCTGGCCGCGTCACTCACATCACCTCCCACAGCGCTGTGATGGCGCAAAGCCCTCCTGCCAACAGTGTGTGCGTGCCAAGAAGCAGGACCTCTGCGAGTACGACCATGGCAAAGGCAAAACACGCACGCAACTCCTCCACCCCGCACATTGTGTGGGGACACCGTGCTGTCCCACTCGGCCGCAAAGCATTCAGAGGTATGTATCCATTGTGCCCCCTGAACCTTCACAGCGTCGCTGATCCTTGCGTCTCAGTTCACACAAGACATATGATGCGGTTTTCCGTGACTGGGTAGTGTCCCTTTAATACAATGGCGACGATGCCAACCCCGCCCTCAAGACTGCGATGACAATTTCCAGTTCCTCAAAGCGACGACAACGGCCTCTTCGTGCAAGGTAATGGCCGGCCTCAAGTTGCCACGACCAGCGCGCTAACCCACCTCCACAGTCTCCGCTGACCACAGCAACGTCAGTGGAGCCCATGCAATCTAGTAAGTACTTGATCATCGTTACAGTTCTTCCAGCATTGAAACTTATCACTGGCGTCATAGTCTTTATACCCAGGATTACAGTACGCCTCATTTAGCCTCGTTTAGTCATTCTTAGCTACTTGTTTAGCCTACTTTAGCCGTAATTTTTGACCAAATGATCACCAATTTTAATGTCGAATTTAAAGTGTCTGCTGATTAGCTCAAACTTAGCTACAATTTAGCATTAATTGAGAGGGGGGATAGTAAAAACGACAAATGGGCGCTTATGTGCTAATTAGCACTAATTAGCACTAATTAGCAGGGTAGGGTTTTCCCGATGTATGTGACTTCATCAAGATCACTCTGGTACGCACAGAAAAGGACACGAACGCAAGGCTTCAGCAACGGTGCTACGTATGTGCGGATGTTTGCGGAGAGTTAGAACATCGGCGGTGAGTTCACGGCTCTTTTCCTAACATTTACAGATCCCCCGTAAACATGCACAAGACTCGGACGCTGGGACACGCGAAACGACTTAATCAAGAGCCAAGAGCCGGCGCAAAGCGAAGTCTTCGGCAAGTCCAGGTGCACCAGCGACAATGCCAGCTGGTGCAGGCATCAGATCAGCCCCAGGTACCGACAGCAAGTGTACGCACGGCAAGAACGACTTTGCATTGCAGGAGGTAACATTGACAGAACACTTCAAACACGAGCGTAACCCAGGGATGGCGCCACAATTGCACAGACTTCGGCAACTCTGCTAGGTGATGTGGACGACACTGTGTATCCTTCGAGATGCTTACAGCTTCCACGATAGCAAGCGCAGTGATCGCAACTCATTGCAAGGATCACGGCAAGAACCCCAGGCACATGTGTAGCGACGTGGGCAATAGGCACACCACACGCACCCCACCCGCGCTTTGCAGCGACCATGAAAGCGACGACGGTGATGACAATGGCCGCAGTGGCAACATTAGCCAGCAACGGGCGGCGGTGGGAATGGCTGCAGTGAGGCAGCAGCGGGTAGGGTTTAGTTCTCGGTTTACTGGTAGCTACCTGTAAATATTTTGTCCCACATGCTATTCAATAGACAGGTTCTTTGCACTGTGATGATTCATTCTCTAGTCTGAGATCTAAAAACCTCTAGGTAATTAAAGTCTGGAAAGGGTTCGGTTCAGGTTCAAACTGGGTTCAATGTGGTTCTGCCATCCCCAAACCCAGAACTGGACTTATGGTCCGGTTCAGCAAAAATGCTGAACCTTGAACCGAACTTCGGTCCAGTTTGAAAAAGTTCAGGTTCGAACTTTGGTTCAGAACTGGACTGCAGCATCCCTAGGCAACACACTGGAACTTGACATATAAGATCATTGAGATGCTTGTATTCACTCTTGAATATTGCACAGCAATTGACAATATTTCTGGCGACAGGGACATGAGGCAGTACAAGCTTGATGAGGACAAATGGGGGCTTGTCCAGCAGCTGTGTGATGTATTGGGAGTATGTCCACTGATTATTCCCTTCATTTCCTCCATTTCCACCGCTCACCCTTTCTCAGTTATTCAAGGATGCAACTCAGTTCTTTTCACGCTCAATGCCAAGCCTTTCCACAGTGATACCTGCAATGGATTGCATCAACGCACATCTTGTGACTGTGTGCCAAGACCTGAAGTACACCCCTGCTATTCATGCTTCCCTGGCACTCGGAAAGGCCCACCTCAACAAATACTACAACATGACAGATAATTCGGAAGTCTACTGAATTGTCATGAGTGAGTGTGTCCCAGTTGACCATTCCATTCTACTATAATACTGTTGGACAGTCCTACACCCACAGCACAAGCTCCAATACTTTTGCAACACCAACTGGGATGACACATGGACCGTCACTGCAACTGAAATTGTCCGCAATGAGTTTCACTGTGAACGTCGATTTGGATCAAAATCATCCAATCTGGTAATGATTTTCAGATTTCAGCCTAGCGTAGATGACTTAGTGGATGATTTCATTTCATCCTAACTTGTGGTGCTGATAATCATCCAAATAAAATGATTCTATTACCTACTGAAAATCATGCAAAACAAAACAGTGTTAAATTGTCATCCTAAAGCACGTCTATGACTGGATGACTGAAAATCACAGATGAATATCATCCTATATCTGCAGTAACATTAGCACAACATGCACACATCGATATCGATATCTGTCTGAGTTGGCATCCCCCACACCGCCGTCCCAATCCCGCTGTCGCCATTCCCGTCGTCCCCGCCACTGTCCCCTCTGCCGCCGCTTCGTCACCAGCTGCTTCGTTGTGGTCGTGGTAGTTGTCGTGGTAGCGGTCATGGTCGCGCCGTCATTGCACGGCCGTCGGCGTAGTCTTCGCGCGGCCGACTCGCGCCGTGGTCGTGTCGTGGTCGCGCCATCGTCGCACCACATCTTCGCGCCATCGGTGGTCATCGTGCGAGTCGTCGTCGGGCGGCTTGCACCACGCCACGTGCGTCGTCGCGTGGGGCTCGCCTCGGAGTGGTGGTGGTGGCTTGCGGTCGGAGTCCGCGTGTGGGAGTGGCGTCGGTGGTGGACATCGGTGGGGCCGGTGGCGGTCACGGTCGTGGTAGTAGATGCACACTCGACTTAGAAAAAAAAAAGGTCTGGCGGAGGCTGAATCTGCGGCGTGGGAAAGTGAGCCTGACACGTTGACACCGGGCACCCTTCAACACTTCACGTTTCAACGTTCAACGTTCAACAACTGAACGTACTGAACAACTGAACTGGTGTGTTTGTTCTTTTTTTGTTTTTTTTTTCCTTCTAACTAATCTTCTAATGGTCCTCTTCCAGGTATTGCCTTTGCACACCGGCCACCCCCTCTACTCCAGGGACAACATTGCGGGCATGCAATCCTCCACACCACCACGCCCTGTCCCTTGGCCCCCACACCTCCCGCCGCTGCTGGGCTTTGGCCCCTTAAAGATACATTTTCTTTTGTTTTTTTTGTTTTTGTGCCACAGACCTAAGTCCCCATGGCTGCCTCCGCCTCCACTTTCCAGCACACAACCCGTGGCCGCCGCCTCCAACCCATCGCCACGCACAAGTTTGCCGCCACCACCACCCCTTACAGCGCGCAAGAGCCGCCGCAACGCCACCGCCACACCCCCCACCGCTGCTGGGCTTCGGCCCCTTAAAGATATGTTTTCTTTTGTTTTTTGTTTTTGTGCTACGGACCTAAGTCCCCGTGGCCGCCTCCCCTTTCCAGTACACAGCCCGTGGCCGCCGCTTCCAACCCATCGCCACGCACGAGTTCGCCGCCACCGCCACCCCTCACAGCGCGCAAGAGCCGTCGCAACGCCACCGCCACACGGCGCGCAACCCCCACCGCTACGACACCAACGACGACGGTGACGCGGCGGTGGGAACAGCACAGAGGCAGGAACGATGGTGATGCGGCGGCGGGGAACAGCACGGAGGCAGGAACGACGGTGACGCCGGCGAGGCCGACGATGATGGCGACGGCGTGTAGTCATTTAATGTGTATTAGTTTAGTGAAAATAGAAATTTCTTTTATCGGATCAACCTAAAAAGGAGTGCTGAAAATCATCCAATGAACAAGACTGATTTTCAGTCGAAATAAATACTGATTTTCATGCAATAATTGCTACTGATTTTCATCCTAAAATTGGCCTACAGTGTGTCATTTTTGGATTTTTTGGATTGGATGATTTTGTACAAATATAGAATGATCTTACTCTATCCTACTTGATGCTGATAATCACGCGCGGCCTACTGATATTCATCCTATGAAAGATGTCGTTTAAGCCTTACATAGGATGACTTATAGGATGGATTTCATCCTAATTTGCGGTCACAGTGTTTGTGCAGGCATATGCAGCCCTACCTGTCAACAAGGTTGTTGTTCATGTGGAGGATGTATGTGCATTATATGCCTGATGTTTTTTCCCCTCTGAACTCACAAACATTTTAGACTACCAAGCCCTCCAAAAAATGGAATGTCTTTGATGATCTGCCATTGATCTCCGCCCCCATCACCTCCCAGGTCAAGCTCAGTAAAAAAGAAAAGTCGGCCAGTGGTCAGAGAGTAGTCAGAGAGTAGTCAGATGACAGTCAGAAATTTCACCAAAGTCAAGAGATAGTCATTTTGTAGTCAGCTTGTAGTCAGTTCAAAGTCATATTACTTAGAGAAAAACTTTAATTGGATGCAAGTGGGATAGGTATGGGGAATATGGGAACATGGGAATAGTGTTTAAAAGTCCAGTCATGACAACTGCCAAAAACCGGAACTGAACCGGACTGAAACCGGTAAAAACTGGACTTCCGGTTCCGGTTCTGCCAGATTTGGACATTTACCGGTTCCGGTTCTTCGGATTCTGCTGCCCGGGCGAACCGCCCCAGGACCGGTTAGGGTCGGTCTAACCAGTCTTTTCTCAACCGGTTGGCAATTTTTTCTGTGCTGCGAATCGGATTATCCCGGGTACTCACACACACAACAACAGTCGTGCCGATGGACGACAACGACTACAGTATGAGGACGCCATCACCAGCCACAACCACGTTCTGCCAGCGCTCTCATGGGGGCATGGCGCTGCCACTGTCTACAACTACGCCAACGGGGGCATGCCGACGATGCATACCCGAGCTGCAAGTCTACGCTACATGACTTTTTTTTGCTGGGCTTTTCCGAACATTGTCACTCACTCGACTTCAAATTAGGTACCATGCACACTCCTATGGCGATGACGACGATGTTCGTCGGACATTCGCCCATGCAAGACCGTCGCATCCCAACTAAGATGATGACGGTGGCAGCAGACGATAATGGCTATGAGGACTTCATCACCAGCCACCACCACGCTCTGCCAGTGCACTCATGGGGCCACTGGCATGGCCACGTCTACAACTACACCGACAATGAAGAAGACGGGGGGATGCCGCCGATGCATACCCGAGCTACGTGCAAGGCTATGTAACATTTTTTTTGCTAGGCTTTTCCGAACACTCACACTCAACTTCAAATCAGGTACCATGCAGGCCCTTCCATACTTCCTCCACCCTCAGTACACGTACACCCATATCCTCCTCCTCATTCACCGAGTGTCCTTTCGCGTCCTCTTACCGAAGGGGACACCGAGCCGCTCCATCACCCTTATGGCCCTCCTTCGCAGTACGCCGCCGGCCACTCCTACCACGGCAACGACGACAATGTTGTCGTCGGGCATTCACGCACGCACGACCATCGGATCCCCAATAAGACGACAACGACAACGGTGGTCAGCGGCAGTAGGCCGACTATCCCTTGACAAAGAGTACAGGGGTCGCGACTACAACAACTTGAAGGTCACGACAATGGCCGTGACTGTGCCAATGTGACTGCGACGACGACAACGCGGCTGACGACGACAACGACGGCACGGCTGACGACGACAACGACGGCACGGCTGGTGACAGACGGTGCGGCCGACAACAACGACGGCGCGACCGACAACAACTGGTGATGGCGCGGCCAACGACAATGACAATGACACGACATTGTAGCCATGTAGTCACTATCTAGACTTGTAGCATTGTAGTATTCAAAATAGAAATTTATGACTGCAGTTGTGTGCAGTCTGTCGACCTGTGGTCGGTTGTGGTCGACCCAAGAATAGTCGGCTCAGACCGAGTGAGCTGGTCTTTCGGAAATACTGCAACCGGAAGGAACCGGTTGTTGCCGGTTCGGTCCGGTTGGAGGCAAAATATGTGAAAACGAAAACCGGTTTCC
>JAKELH010000990.1:0-17976 GCA_021525015.1 Lactarius pseudohatsudake
CTTCAACGGACCCCGGATCTCGACGGTATCTCCGGCGCGTTTAGAATGCAACCACCTGCCGACTTCGCCCCTCTGATACCTCTTCACCCAGAGTTTAATATTGCCGTTCTCGTCAAAACCGTGCAGCGGTGTGTATGGCCGCTCGACCTGGATGTCGTCGTCCTTGACGAATATTGACCAGATCGGTTCGAACGAGCTTGCGTCCCCATCTGTCGTCGAGTGAGCGTCGTGGGGTAAGGTTAGCGTCAGAACTGCCAGGTCCGGTCCAGTTTGAGAAATATCGGAAACGGTGGCGGGAATGAAGTAGTTGGGGGACATGGGCTTGTGTGTAAATGTCGGAGAACCTCGGTATTTGGAGGGCCATAGTAAATAGGATGATACGAGTACCCCAGTAGACGCGAAAAATACGACAGAAGAGAGGCGCACGCGAGATGACGTGTGCGAGTTACTAGTGCCAGTCGAGACGAGGCGTGCTCGGAGAGAAGACCAAGAGCGATTCATGGTGGCCATCCAAGTTATTCCCGCAGACCACAACTCCAACATCATCATCTCACATTGCTATGACCTCTACTCCTCCAGGCGACCCCGCCCACATCCCTCTCTTGTCTCTCCCATTCGATGATAGTGATGGCCTCCAGTCCAACGCTCGATTCGACTCCTACTCCTACTCGACCTCGACAAAACCCCGCACGCCGCAGGTCGGCCTCGGTCTCGTATTCGGCGGCTCTGACTTTTTGCCTCATCTGGATGGGCCTATGAATCCTGCGCTAGATCCGCTCTTAGACTCGCCCCAGCTTACTGCCTCTCCTGCGGAACCTTTTTGCCTGGATCGGTTTTCGGGACCTGAAAATAGCTCGTTTACAACAGATGAAGCAGATACCGCGGCCGCTGCGGGTGCAGCTCTCGATGCTTCTTCCTCGGCATTCTCAATCAGGGATTGGATCATTCAGCCCTCGTCATCGCCCGATGCCCTGTCTAGATCACCAACGCCACCGCCGCATACACGCCACGTTGGACCAACACACAAGGCGCCATTCGAGCCTACAGAACCACACGCCGACGTTAACTTTATTGGCGTGGCCTCTACACTTCCTAGAACGCCCGCCAGTATCGATACAGCTATGCTCGCGGATTCGCTGGCACGATCGCCATTAGAAAACGCAGACGGCCCTCGTGAGTCGATGGAGAGGGTTTTCCTCCAGCTTGTCCGGCATCTATACTTCAGCCCTTGCTTCAGTCGCGTTCCTCGTGTGGGTTGTCTGTCTCCTGGTCGAACTTCAGTCCCCGGAAGGCCCAGTGACTGCGCACCACTCTGTGCACCTGAAGCTGAAGTCGCGAACGCGCAACCCTTGGACGTCATGTACTCTGGGTCTGATTTTCGTGCATGCGCTGGAGAACCGTTCTCTACTCCTGTGGATGCATCGGGCAGTTTTACTGGTGCCAACTTTCTCGCTGTCAGTTCGGTGTTGACGTCACCTCGAGAGTCTTCGAACAACGATATAGTCGTCTCTCCAGACACACCAATGTTCAACATGCACCAGGGTATCAGCGAATACGATCTACAACGCCGGGCTAGTAGGTACCGGCGCCGATACCCTGGCAAGAGTCTCGATCGTCACTGGCTTTCAAGGTATGCAGGGAAGTTGAACAAAGATGGCAAGGCAATAGAGGATTATCGGTGCTACATATCTGGGTGCGCACAGCTCAACAAAAGGAGGGACCACATCATCGTTCACATTTGCTCACACGTGAACGAGCGCCCTTTTGCGTGTCGCCATTGGTAGTCGTGATGTTGTCTCAATGCTCTTACAGTGGCTGGCTGACGTCCTGGTTATTGCAGCCCCATGACGTTTTTACGCCGAAACGAGTGCAAACGCCACGAAGCTGGTCACTCTGGATTGAAGCCTTTTGTATGCCGACTTTGCCCATCGCCAGCGGCTAGATTTTCCCGTCAGGATTTGTTGACTCGACACGCAAAACGTGCGCACGACATGGCTGCTCAGGAGCAGCGTGGAAAGCGCCAGCTAACTCTTGAGGTGGATGGGTCTATCCGGAAGAGAGCACGCGTGTCTGCTCTCCGACTATGTACCAAGCAGGAAATGTATCTAGAGTAGGAGCTGTCTACTGTCTACGTAATGTGTCACGCGTGTATGCGTTTCGTCACGGTGTGTCACGACGCCTCTCCCAGCAGGCTCTCAGAAACCAACCGTCACTCAACAATGTCAACGAGGGGTCGTTCAGCCTCTCCCCAGGCGCGTGACATGGACGTCGACATGGACAAGCCATCCGAACTGAAGCCAGAACCAAAGGTCGTCGTAATCACCAACCTCACGCGCAATGTCGTCGAGGCCCACCTTCGAGTCATATTTGGCTTTTATGGCGAGGTCGTAAAAATCGACCTCCCAACTTATGCAAAATGTGCGCACACCCAGCCAGTCTTTTCTTGCCGTGCGAACGACTTAATAAATAACAAAACATCTAGCTGGTCAAAACAAAGGAAAAGCAGCTCTCGAATATGCTGACGCATCCTCTGCCCGCACCGCCGTCTCGCACATGAATGGCGGGCAACTCGACGGCGCAGCGCTAAAAGTCGAGCTATCCGACACGCCCGTTTTCCACCGAACGCGCTCCCGCTCCCCCCCTCTCCGTCAACAACAGCAGCAGCAGCAGCAGCAGCGAAACGGGCGCGACCGCGACCGCGCTCCCCGTTCTCTTTCGCGCCCGCGCTCCCGCTCCCCGCCCCCTCCGCGCTTCCCACGCAGGGAGCGGGACTTCAGCGGCCGCGCATACAACGCTACCGGCGACTCGTACCGCCGTGCGCCGCCCACGGCGCCCCTGCGCAGGCCGCCCCCGCCACAGCGGGACGTGTATCGCCCGCGCTCCCGCTCCCGCTCTCGGTCCCCGATTCGCAGGCCTGGTGGTGTGCTGGGTACGAGGAGGAGGTCTCCCAGCTACGAGCGCGGCGGGTACGGCCGTAGGGGCCGCTCGAGATCGTATAGCTCCTCTGTGCGCTCGAGCCGCACCGGGTCGAGGTCGCCCTCCCGCTCCCGTTCCCGTTCCCGGTCCCGGTCTCGATCGTTCTCTCGTTCCCGTTCCCGTTCTCGTACACGCTCTCGCTCTCTCTCCCCGTCGTACTCTTCGTGGTCTAGGGGCCGTAGTCGGTCTAGGTCTTATAGCCGCGGTCGTCGAAGCCACAGCCGGGATGATATCAGAGACAGCAGGTCCCGCTCACCACCCCCGAAGGACGTATGAAAAACAAAATATTCTTTCAGGGCTCCGCGCTGCTACACTCCGCGACACATCCTTTGAAAATTCCGAATACGATGTCGTTTGCTGACAGACTCATAATAATTTACTGTGATTTTTGAATGCGCGTGTAAATAAAAAAGTCTGAAGTCACCACGGAACGTCCAGTCTGATCGTCCATTCACAACGCCCCTTCAAACAGTAGCCGACGTGGCTTGCTGATTGCAGGTGCAGGAGAGTATAGTGCCGGCCTGTGAAGAATTAGCGCACGATTCGTTGACATATTTTAATGATCACCCACATCGAGGTACCGCAATTGGCAGCCGGGTTGCCCATGATGATGCACTCGGACACGCCGGCAATGCTGTCAGTTTTCCCATAAGCAGAGGCATCGAAGAGATGATCGGTCGTCTTCTCGAAAGAAGCCAACATGAGCACGCTGTCCTTCATTTTGGCTACGCCAAAACGCGTAATACCCAACACTTCACCCTGCGGAAAGGGTCAGTGCGATCGACGTCGTAAGTAGATGGTTGTGTACCTTATATGACATGACATCTCCAAGAAGCATAACATGGCGAGGGTCAATGCTCATACCATGCGCTGACATGGTGTGTTGGATCTCATTGACGATGGTTCTTCTGGCCGCTTCAATCCCCAAGACCTGAGCCACCTCCATTATGTGGTTCGAGGATGTATACTCGCCCACAATGCCTAAGTTTTGCGTAGCTCGCCAACGATGTCAAAATACGCTTGTCCAAACAGACGTACCTTCCGTCGTCATCACTTTCTGTAACCCATAGCCTTCAACGAGGAGCTCCTTTTCTCCTTTCTCTCCCCGGTCGTCAGCTTTGTCCTTGACATTTATTACGGCTCGAGCTATTGATGGCACTCCCTAAAGGCATCATCACGATGTCTGTACCTGACGGAGCAACACCCCACTCACCTTCACGACAACCTCGGGTAATGCGCGCTTCAAATCCCTGAGGCGGTAGTATTTGTCTGCACCGTCGACGTATATTCGCAAGCGATTTCTCTTGGGGATGATGATGACAGACTTGGGACAGGTTAGTTCAGCTGCTTCTGCGAGAAATCATACATGTTATTACCTCTGGCTTGATTTTCAGCTTTTTCGCCCTAACAATCGCCCACTTTATGTCATCTAGTGTGAGTTCAAGCTATGTTAAATAAAGGGCACAGTCAATGACGATATCCTCTGAAACACCGCATAGGACATACTTGGAGCTTCTGGATGCTTTGAACGTCGACAATAATCCCGACGTAGGTGTATTCCGGGGCCCATGCCTCCTCAAGTACAGCGGCAACCTAGCAGTAGTGTTACCCTCGCGAACACCGACCGTGACTGGACCATACATCACCAAGATGTGTTTTCTCCAATCGACCTTTAACAATTCGGGCGGATGCCTCCGAGCCACTCGTGACAAGCTTGCAGCTAATAATCGGCGTGCTTATTATTTTGGCGGCATTGATGATCTCTTTTATGCGCGGCACGCCGAGTGTGACGTTCATAGAGGCTACACCCGCGAAATGGAATGTCTTCAGAGTCATTTGGGTTCCCGGTTCGCCGATCGATTGGGCACCGACGGCGCCGACGGTTGACCCTGCGGTCAGGATAAGCGTCCGGGAAGGGTACATGCGTTAAGACCAAACCTGGCTCAATCTTCGCCTTGGCGTACTTTGTCCAACAAGTATTGAGGAAGGATAAAAGTTGATCCTCTGTCACCTTGGCCTTATTATCTACAATGGCCTTGTCCGCCGCTAGATTGTGTCAGATCCTTATTTTTGAAGTTCAACTAATAAGGAGAATCACCTGTTGCATCCATCGACAAGTCGGTATCCTCGTCCCATTCGTCGCTTCGCTCTAGAGCTTCGAACATCCCTCGGCTTTTCCGAACGGCCGCAAGGCGATGCGTCACATGGTCGTTGAGGAAAGCGCGGACTGCGGCGATATATGCGGGCGTGCACTCGGCCACGAATCTTGGAAGTGATAGTTCACGATCCACGATTTCCAGGACCTCGTATGGGAGTAGGCCGCGTGCAGACCTCGAAGAGATAGCCTAGGGGAAATGACCGTGAGATTGGTGCAATGTTAACAAGGGGAACTCCGGAAACAGTACAGTTGCATGATTCCACGCCCTTACGAATTCGATCGGTTGAGCGTCACCCTCCAGGCAGGCAGGGTCGAGGCCATCATCTCCGTAACGAAATTGAACAACGCCACCCGTTCCATTCCGCACGGACAAGTCGTATTGGGTAGTCAGATCCTCCAGTGCTTTCATAAGACGCCGTTGCATGTATCCAGTTTCAGCTGTTTTGACCGCTGTGTCGACTAGACCCTCGCGTCCAGAAATGGCATGAAATAGAAACTCGGTCGCGGTCAGTCCCGTGAAGAAGCTGTTACGGACAAATCCCTTCGAAGGAGGTTCACGCGACTTCTTGGGAAAATGAGGAAGTGACCGATCCTGGAACCCATCGGGCACACGGTGTCCAGCAATGATTTGCTGCCCAACACAAGCAACCATCTGAGAGACATTGATGACGGAACCTGCGAAACGGGTGAGACCATCTTGAAAGAACGGCATCTTGGTGTACCTTTCGATCCACATGTGGCCATAATCAATGGTGCGTTGTGCCTGCTGAGTTCTTTCATGCAAATCTCGCCCACTTCATCACGGACCTTCGAAAGTTCAGAAGAGATTAAGGCTTCAAGTGTCTGTTCCTGATCACAACCCGGCTTGTTCTCTAATTGACCCTTCTTTGCGAGAGCGATTAGATCCTGACATTTCGCATACGCCGCCTCGACTAGAGTGTCCTTTTTTCCAGACAAGATAGGACCAGGGATGACGTCGTTGATGCCCAATGAGAAGCCAAAATTTGCTGCGACGCAGGCTAAGATGTTCTTTCGGATGAGAAACAGACATGAAAGACGCACCTAACCAGCGAGCGCAAAGCTTAGCCAGTCGGTTCATGGCTGACGCCGCCTCGTGTGGCCCGTAATCACGCATGATAATACCGAATACCGATTTCTTCTTCCCACCACCCACCGTCGCCTTGTCCATGACCCCGCACATGATCTCGCTATTGACGATGACTAGCCAGCCATCGTTGGGTGAGAGATCTGGCACTGGGTCCATGTAGGGTGGAAAGTGGCTTCTATCGGGCTTCTCCTCCTTGTTACACTTCGACTCGACGTTCACGAAGACTTTCGATTGTTTGTTTGGACGAATGAGGACGTTGAATATCTGCTTCCCGGTCCATAGACGGACGGGTTTCCAGATTGTGGGAGGAGGAATATCGATTTGGAGGTTAGCGTCGGCGAAGTACGAGCAGATCTGGGTAAACTGTCTCCTGTCGAAGAACTGGTCTCTTCTAGACAAAAGGTAGGATGCGGTGATAAAATCTTGGATGGCAGCAATGACGGGCTCCCCATTACGGGGCGTGACCATATTGTGTTTCACGCTCATCAGCTCGAGAGCTTCGGTACGTGCTTCCTCGGTCTGCGGGACGTCTAACACAAGATGGGCCAAATCCAACGACGACTACGAGAACGAGACGCACGAAGATTCATTTCGTCTCCATCAAAATCGGCATTATATGGATTGCATACGCACTCATTCAGCCGGAATGAGCGCCACGGACGTACTTTGACCTGTGGGTTAAGTCAATCAAACCAACGCACGCACGCCCTCTCGACTTACACGATGACACATGATTGATAGCTTGACATTGTTAGAGGCTGACGAAAACACAGGGGTCCAGCGAAACTCACCTTATGAAGACTGGGTTGACGATTAAAAAGGACGATATCGCCATCAATAATGTGTCTCTCGACAATGTCGCCATACTTAAGACCGTCTGCGATGGTTCCACGATTTCCAAACTTGAGGTACTTTTTGAAACCGTTGCCTCCCGCCGTGACGTAGTTGGCACCAGGATGTATGTCGCACCCGTTTCGTACAGCGTTGCGAAGTTTAGCTATATTGAAGCCTGTTACCCGCTCGGGATATGTTAAGATTTTCGCAACACGTTCCGGCACCGCGACTTCGTCTATGCGAAGGTTCGGGTCTGGAGAGATAACGGTACGAGCGGAGAAGTCGACACGCTTCCCCGAGAGATTGCCACGGAATCGTCCTTGTTTGCCTTTCAAACGCTGACAGAACCCTCGTATTGGCTTCTGACCCATCTGAGAAGGCACGCCGGGGAGTTCTGAATTGATGTACATGGCAACCGATACTTGGAGAAACTCCCATTGTTCCTGGTTCCCGTCAAATAAATGAATGAGATGAAAAACTATGGTCGTACCATAAACTGTGCGGTCGGTGCACCTTTTGCTAAACCTTGTTTGATGAGAGCGTTTGTGAAAACAATCTCCGTAAGCTTCACAGTGAGGTCATCTTCGTTCGATGCGCCATCCTGAGCAACGGATGGTCGGATGCATACTGGAGGAACGGAGATGTACTGCCAAATGAATTCCTCCGGGCGGCCATGTTCTGGACGCAGGCCAAGAATTTCACAGTCCTGGAAATCGGGTCAACAGCGAACATTTCACCCAGAGAGAATGTTTACCTCGTTGGAGATCCTCTTGAAGAGGTCTAGCACCTTCAAGGGATTAAGGTCCTCGTGCACTGCCTTGTTAATATACGTGCCAAGCTCTTTCTGGGCTTCGACGGCAGAGGTAAAGGTCTTCTTCCACGCCTCCATCTCCGCTGCCGTCTTTTTTGCACGAAATTTGTCGTGGATGATCTTCAGTGCCCCAGCCTTTTTAACGGCACCATTTGTCGCAGCACAGTAGGGACAATATACGGTCTTACGCGCTGCAGCATTCACGACTTTGAACAGTGACTGTCGCTGCATATTTTCGAGATTAGGGCGGCGGAACCTTTTGAGGTGCGTTCGCCTCTCTGGCTCTTCCAGCAGCACACGGGCACATGTCTGAAAGGGGTGGGTGACGAAACAACTTGTGATAGATGGCAAGAACATACCTTGCATATGCACTGAAGGATGGCTATTGTATGTTTGAAAAAGCCAATATGAAAGACGGGAACGACAAGCTTGATATAGGCGTAGTGGCCAACGCAGTCGACTGCGTTGAGTCCGCAGGTCTCACAGAACGCGTTCTTTTCTGATGTACCCTGGAGGGCGATTAACATATCACGTATACATATAAGAATGAGCGCGGATAGACTAGACTAACCAGACGTCGGTCGAGTACTCCGTCCTTCACCGGTGCTCTGTCCGTCGCAGTGTACAGATCTCTGTGCGTTACTTGAAACTCTGAGATCCTCACCACGTCTTGGGCGGTCAGTGTGCTAAACTGTAGTTTCTTTCTACACGCACCGCACCAACGATAGACGTGAGCATCAAGACAGAAGAGTAATGATCAAGACACACATGACTTTAGGAGCATTTTGCAACACAATCTCCTTCATCTTGGCACTAGTTCTGCCTTCATATAGGCGCCTACAGGTCGGTGGTGGCGGTGGACAAAGTTGAGTCAGATCTAGATATCTCAGATCCGTGCATTTGTCCGCCTTCGTCACTCGTGCTCATCCTCACACCGGCATGTCTTCGCATTCATATGAGATCGCACTTTTCGGAGAGTTTCGCAAAGGTGACCTCAAACCGGTTCTGAACAGAGTCGCTCTCCATAGCGAGTCTGCACATCAAATGCACTCGTACGAGGTCATTTTCGACCCCCCAGATGCCGCGGCTCAGCGGGAGGCCAATCAGGAGCCCGCCCTACTGAGGGCAAAGAAGGAATTACTGGAGCCAGATGCCAAATGGTTACGTCCTTTCATATCAATCCTGCCCCGCAAAGCGGGCACCTTCTAAATATTTCAATGCAGGTTGCTATATTCATACTGGAAACCAGAGTCTGCTCGTATCCACCCGGAGGCTACTGTCCGCCCGTGGGCAACCGTCCAGGTGGTGGGGGATGCTCTAGGCTTCGCCTCTGCTCTGGGCTACATGTGCGTGCCCTTTCGTAGTCTCCGACGCTCTCCGCGCTAAGTACCCGCTAGCAAAAGATCGCCAATATGTCGAAGGGGTTATATATTTCGTCGCGGGAAGCTCACGATTCAGATCTTTCAGGAAGAACAGGTGTGTAGTCTACCCATCCCATTATGTGAAGTACTGAACGACTATATGTCATCGAGGTTGACGCGAAGACACAGGAACCAATACCAGCACACGCAGATACGCTTTGGCAGGTGATAGTTAAGACCGCCAACCCGGTGCGCGGAACACAGGAAGTTCCGCTGAGCCGACACATTGAAGCTGTACTTGAGGTTCAAGCTCTAATGAAGGGACTTATAGATCTTCGTAGGCAAGACGTATGAAGCCAGAGTTTGCTCCGTATACCATTCAATTATCCTCGTCTGATACCTCCCAGTCAACCTTGTCATACTCCATTTCCTCCTCGTTCCGTCCTGCTTCCAGGACCATAGCCAGTAGTGTCGCAGGATCGACTCTAACCTCTGACCCCCCTCGTCGTCGTCGTCGTCGTCGTCGTCGCCATCCTCAGAAAGGGCATCCATGTGACCCCCCTCCGAGGTTGTTAACTGCTCGTTCTCGGCACCGCTTTCCTCGTACTCGCCCAACTTGGTTAATGCTGTTTCAGCCTCATCACTGTCCTCGCTCCCATAGTCTCCCAATAAGCCAGCGATGGCCGCGCGACATTTTGTGGCATTGAGTTTACGCCTCTTCGCTGGCCTCTGCTCCCTTTGCAGTCCGAATGTACCAGACTCGTCGAGTAGAACGCCGCGGAACGCGCCTTCCTCCCAGACTTCAATCGTTGGGAATTCCACGAATTGTTTATTCCTCAGGAGCGAGGAAAGCTTTTGCTCGCCATGCAGCTTGATGAACCCAAACCTCTCATGTTGCCCAGGTAGCAAGTCCAAGGGTGCTCGTATGAAGAATTGTGGTGGGGTAAATGTGTCCGGAACGTCTGGGTGTGGTAGTGCAAGAGTTTTGACCCACGTAGGCAGTTCGGCGCGGCCCTTCCCCTTTGTGCGTTCAGACACTCGGGACTGGAAAAGGTTACGGAGAGAGAGGTCAAAGTTGTTGCGATGGGCGAGGAGTATGTACGACTCTTGTATGCTATTTTCATTTGGATTGGCATCTAGACTTGGGGAAGGGTGGATGTTGTATTCAACCGTTAAAAAAGCTACCTTTCGCCTGTCGCGACGTTAAGTTGATCTTAGCCACGAGGACAATTTCGAGACCGGGATACGCACTTTGGATCCCACGTAGAGTGGTTAAACTTTCGTCTCTCCATCCCAGCGGGGAGTAGGTCCATCTCAATATCCCTCAGCTCCAGTTGCAATTTCAGTGTGTCTCGCTTCTTCTCGGATGAGCCCCGCCCTGGCCCCCCTCGTCCTGCTGCCCCCCTACCGCGTCCACCCCGCAACATGCGGTAGCCGTTACGAACAATATCCTGGCCGCATCCGCTCACTCTCCTGTTCATATCCTCGAGGAAAACATAATCGTCCATCATGGTTCCATGGGTGTAGCGGTTCAATGGGACGAATTTCGTCTTGTCGCGCTCACCAGAACAGCCCGTGTGCGTTTTGTGTGTGGCAGAACAAGGGAGAGAACATGTCCGGATTGCACAGCGCGGACAGGTGTAAATAGCGACGCGAGACGAGCATACTATACACTGAGGAACAGTAGAACTCCGGATGTCCAAGCAGGTGGTGGTGTCTGCGCTAGTCATGAGTGGATGATGTTTTGGGACAGCGTATGAGCGCTATATGAGCGCTTATAACAATGGCACCGGAAATCTAATCAGCCGATATCAGTTTATCCTCCTCGTACTTAGGGTACAGTGTCAGGCAATCTATCCTAGCAATACAAACTACGACACATTGAGACATGGCTGAGAAGTATCAGATGTCATCCATCCCTAGGTCAATCTCAACCTTCTCTCCGGGATTGAATGCGGGAAGGCCTGCTCCATAATGATCAGCTCCATCGGGGCGACATCCATTGCGACTTACCCATGTACGGACAGCTCGCGCATCTAAACGCATCGCCCAAGAAGCAACTTCCACAACTGCTCGTTGCTTTTGGAGCTGCCTTGGCCGCCTTAGACAGTCTCTCCTTTTCTGACCGCGCGACTTCGCTCGTGGCCCCGTCCTCGCTTCCATCGAGTAGCACGATCTTGGCCAAACTGCTCCGTAGTTCTGCCTCCTCTTCCTCGGCGAGCCCACAGGTACAACCCTTGCATGCTTTCCTCCGCCGGGCCCCACCCTCGACAGGTTCGCAAGCGGCCGGGCGTTCCTTGTCCGCATCTGTCAGCAGGCTTTCCGCGTCGATAGCTGTTTCCCCGCGGGGCCGTGAGATCCCAGATGGCCTTCTTAGCAGCAACGCTACGACGCGGAAGAGCGACAGAAGTGGAGGCCACGGCTCTAGTCTTCAGGGAGAAAGATGTGCTAGTCGGAAGGGACGGCTTTTGGGCGATTACTCTGCTGTCGGTTGGTGTGGGAGTAAGAATGTGGAAACCTGCCAGGGTCAGATCGGAAGATAGGTCGGTATAATCTAGAGACGTCCAGTGAAGTACGTGAAGGGTTCCCTGTGGAGAGAGCCCTTCGAAGAGTTGTGAAAGTAATTCAGATAAATGGGGTTGCAGAAGTTGGTGATCAGCCGGGGACAGAGTAACATGGATGGACGAATAGGCTTCTGGTTCGAGGACAGTGGCTTTTTCGACAATTGAGCTGCGCCATCTAGAAAGAAAATTGCACATTACCTTGATCCAACAAACGGTCTAGCATCTGTCGCTCTACTTGTCGTGTCACCTCCAACTCGGAAACTACATGCTGGTATTTCCCATCCTGTGCGGTGGAAAGAGAACCGATAACTAGAGCCGGGCCTTTCAGCCGAGGCATATGCTGTCTTTGATATGTTTGCACCAGGAGATGTCGGATATATCGCGACGGGGGCCATTGAGGGAAATGGTTTTCACGGCTGAGCTGAGCAAAGTGTCACCCCTTCATTCACTCTTCGGATCGGATCGGCCGCCGAAGCCGACTCATACTCAAATTTTTTTTGGGAAGACAAACAGCGCGAACGAATCGTGATAAGATATTCAAACTACAACAAGATCGTTCAAACAGGGGATGGCGGTACTTTAGGAAGACAACAAGACAAAAACAAGATGAGATATTATTACGACCAACAAACAACCAGACGGTTACCAACTAGGCAGGTGGGGGTCCATCACGGGCAATCTCACTACCATCGGTAGGCTGCTCCATAGGCGGTGGCGGGGGCGCAGCACCCATGTGATCGGGAGGTAGGGCCATCATCAACGCTGCACGGACACGAAAAAGCATTTGTCGATACCATTCCTGATCGACACCGGCTTTATCTTGATCATTCGTCAGCTGTTGTAAAGCTGCAAGTTCTTTAACCCAGGCAAGATGCCAATCGACATTCCCATGTTCGTCCATTTCGAACTCTTCCATGGGAACATGAGGCGGGGGTGGCACAGGGAAGCGCATGCCCGGGGGAGGGCCCATCATAGCAAAGGCAGCGGGATCAAACCTGTTAAATGCATGAGATTATGCATGCGGCGTGTAAGCGAAGAGCGTACGGCGGATATGGTGGGGGGTATGGACCTGGCCGACTAGGCCCAGGGTCATTGGGATCCAAAGGCGGGGCGGGAACGTATTGTGCTGGACTTTCGTACTGCGGCTGTACAGCTTGCTGCTGATATTCCTCGTCGTCTTCTGTAGGTCTGCTTTGCCCTCTACGTGCTTTGGGCTTCTTCTTTCGCACACGATGCACGCCTGTGCGTGGATCAACATTGTCGTTGACAGTCCAGTAGGACCCTTTGCCTCGGTCCGTCAAAGGGCGAGGGACTTTTTCAAAGCACGGATTCAGGGATAGATTGTGGCGAACGGAGTTCTGGAAAGGGGTAAGACCGGTCAGATTACGCTCAGCATGAGTTTGTCCAACAAATGGCGACATCACGACCACGTTCATCTAGCGTATCGATTCAGAGCCCATGCTCACCTTCCATCCCGATGGCGCAGTGCGGAAATAAGGAAACTAGAACGAGAGGGGGAGATTAGCATTCATCAAACTCGTGACTAACGCCACACACCCGACTTTCAATAGCATAGTATATGTCCTCCAGTAATAATCTTTGGTTTGGAGACCCTTTTATTGCATAACTACGCGTGAAGAGGTAGGAGTGGGTTCCGTGCCGTGAGAATACGGCACAATCAACGAAGCGCATACACTTACCGAATGAGTGTCGAATACGGGTAGAAAGGTTTGCTACCAGGTGGACCATCTCGAAGAGAATCCAGCGTGATAGGAAGTCCGCCATTGACATCGTTCGGCGGCTCGGGGTAGTAGGCGTTAGCCTGCATATCGGGATGGCCGGGAGGTAGCATGTTCGGTGGCATCACTGCCTGCTGCTGTGACGGCTGGGAAATCTCCATATTCACACGTTTTTCTGTTCAAGAACGTTTGACAAAATATTTGTGGCAAGTAGACAGTAGATATGGCAGCGGGGGGGGGGGGCAAACGAGAGGGATGGTTATGACCGCAACAAGGAACGATGGTTGTGTGCTTACGTCATGCTATCCGTATTGAAAGACCAGGTCCGCACGGACCAAGTGACTGGTCGTCGTCGTTTGGGACATTGACAAGTAGAAGACGTTGAAGATGGAGGCGACAAAGGCGACGAAAGAAAAGACGCTAGTGGCCGTGCAAGGTGTACAAACTCTTGACGACACCAGAAAACAAAAAGCAAGCATGGTATACAGACAGCAACACAGACAAATTGTGCCCTCGGCAACTGTACGACACAACACAAATACAGCGACACTTCTCATACCACTATACCACCGACGTCACTGAGGTACTGAGGCCTTTACGCTGTTATCGTTGTGGTGTGAGTCAACGTCGCCACCACAGTTACAACCGAGTTGGCGAGCACCGCGGTCCATGTCTCGTCAATTGTCCCAGAATCCTAATCCTAATCCTAATGATTCGTATTCGATCCATCTCGAAATCCCACCACGCTTCTACCTCCTTCCGGGAGGGGCCATGTGCGTAGGAACCGCAATCGGGCTAGTACGGGGATCCCGAGCAACAGGGTTGCGATTCCTTGCAGAGAACGCACACAGACCACCGACGACAGTGCAGGGATGGTATTTCTATAACAAGACAAAGAATTATAGGATGATGTTGGGTGGGTTAAGGAAGGCTGGAACCGATGCAGCAAAACTAGGTTTCACGGCGCTCGCCTGGGTAACGTTCGAAGAGGGGCTACACCAAGTTGGGTTGGACGACTTAGGGGAAGTTGGAGCGGGAATAGGAACCGCAGGCATTTTTGCCGGGGTCTGTAAGTGAGGCACAACTTCAAATGAATGGGCGTTCTGAAGATAAGCCCAGATCGACTTCCATGGAGAACAGCGTCTCGAGTGGGGATACTTGGTCTACTCGTTGGAACTACAATGAAAACAATACGGTGGGGGAAGGAGCGACTGGCAGAAGAGGCTCACACACGCGAGGAAGCGCGCCAATGATCATTCGTTGGCAAAAGACCCGCAATCCGCGACGATACCGTATCGTAACGTATCACAACGGATGATCCACCCACCGGTTGGTGGCAGAGCGGTGCGAAACTAGTGGAGTCGAGCTGTTATCTACGGTGCAATTAAAAACATTCTTCACACTCCCCGCCCTGTTCCACTATCCAACGATGAGTTGCGTGCAGAGACCGACAGCGCCGCCAGCACCAGCCAGGAAATTCCCCATTTTTTCTTTCGTGGCTACGGTCACCAAGCACTGGCCAACACCGATCACAAATGCAAGCTTGACCTTGAAGGGGAGTGATCGAGGGGGATATCAAGAAATGCGACCATCGCATACCATTACCAGGACAAGGAGGCCATATCGACGTGTCCACCAAAACTGTCGCTACTGCCTTCGCCTTCGCCGTCGCCGCCACCTTCGGTTACAGTCGCAGTCGCGGTTGCAGATAAAACAAGTCGAAGAAGCGCGAGAGTGAAAGGCCGGACTAGCCCCCACCATTGGCTCTTACAGGTTCCGTCTCTTTCCGTTAATGGTTCGGAGGCTACGCCAGTAGGGCCGCTATCCCCACCATCGGTCACCAGCATGAACTTAACCACGACCGCTCACCCAACAACCCTCACCCTTCATGCTCCCGATTTCGACATGCAATCCCCTCCCGTCAATCGTTCCTCTCATTCCCGTTCCCCTCCTCCCACTATACTCCCTTCCTCTCCCTCACGTCAATCCCAGCCATCTCAAACCCCTTCCTCTAGCTCTTCAAAGGGCCAGATTCACGTAAAGCTAATCTCCGCCCGCGGTCTCAACGTCCCGTCCCTCGATTCTCGCCCCTACGTCGTCGTTGTTTTCGAGAACAACGAATTCGTCAGCAGAGATCCGACCGACGAAGGTGACAAGGAAGTCAGGGGCATCGCGACTAACCTTTCCCGCACTTCTTCTTCCATCGCTATCAGCGCTCTCGGTGCCCTTGGATCCAAGGTAGTTGCGCATGAAGCTGCTCTGCGTACGCGCCGTCAGTCTCCCGTATCGAGTTCTTCGTCCAACTCGGCCAAGTCCTCGCTTTCCGTTCCGGCTGTTTCGGGTTCAAGGACACCATCCAATGGACTGCTCGGGCGTGTGTCTGCCCATAACCCCGTATGGAAGCACGAGGTTTCTTTGTAAGTGGGTTATCTTCCCCAGAGCCTGGGTCGTCCTAAAGACGCCTTCTCCCACCAATCCTTCATAGCGATGTGACTTCTGAAGAGTCCACGATCCAGTTCAATATCTACGATCGTGCAGATGAGGAACACGGCTTCATGGGTTCTGTCCAGGTCCGGCCCACTCTAGTTCACGATCACACTGTGGATCAGTGGTACAAGTATGTCATACATATCTTGCCACCCCCCAACCCTCTGATGCCTTTCAAGACTCGGTCCCTACGAAAATGAACCTAATATCACCGGAGAAATCCGTATTCAAATAACGTTTGAGCAGTACAAGGTGGGTCCTCCGTCTTCCTTTCAAGGTTGTGTGTCATCCTCAATGCTCATCGGACTAACAGTCGAAACGCTCGCTGGTTCCACGGGACTTTGAGTTCCTCAAACTGATCGGAAGGGGAACATTCGGGCGGGTGTTCCAAGTCAGGAAGAGGGACACGAAGCGCATATATGCCATGAAGGTCCTGTCAAAGAAGGAGATTATTGCCAAGAAGGAAGTTGCCCACACAATCGGCGAACGGAAAATTTTACAACGGTCACTGGACTCGCCGTTCCTAGTTGGGCTTAAATTTAGCTTCCAGACCGACTCAACCTCTATCTTGTAACGGATTTCAAGAGTGGGGGCGAATTATTTTGGCATCTCCAAAAGGAAACCCGCTTCAGTGAAGAGCGAGCACGGTTCTACATCGCTGAATTGGTCCTCGCTCTGGAGCACCTCCATAAGTATGATATCGTATACCGGTGGGTGTCTTCGCGCTTACCGCCCTGATCTCAATCTCACCTCAAATCAAGGGATTTAAAACCAGAGAATATCCTCTTAGACGCGACAGGTCACGTGGCCCTCTGCGATTTTGGCTTATCAAAACCCGACTTGGGGGCCGATGAGCTAACTAACACATTCTGTGGGACCACCGAATATCTTGCACCGGAGGTCTTACTCGATGAGCACGGTTACTCAAAACTGGTCGATTTTTGGTCTCTGGGGGTTTTACTTTTCGAGATGTGTTGTGGATGGAGCCCATTCTATGCCGAAGACACTCAACAAATGTACAAGAACATTTGTTTCGGCAAGATCCGTTTCCCTAGAGGTGTTATCAACGAAGATGGGAAGCAATTCGTTAAAGGGGTAAGCAGTTATCTAATCCAAGCACGTTTTAAACGCTAACATATGGGTACTTTGCAGCTTCTCAATCGTAATCCAAACACCGATTAGGTGCTCAACGGGATGCGGCAGAGCTCAAGGAACCCCCTTCTTTAAGACCATTGATTGGGACGCGCTTGCGCGAAAGCAGGTGACGCCGCCGTTCAAGCCTGTGGTAGAGTCGGACGAGTCGACTGCAAATTTCGACCCTGAGTTCACATCGGCGGATATCTCACAAATCGGATTAGCTGGCGAGTTGAACTTGGACGATGACGACCCTTCAGAGGCCTGGGTTTCACAGTCCGTCTCTGGTAGTCAGATGTACACGCCGCACGGTCCGCTGGGCAGCGATCGTCCCACATCGTCTTCCATCGGAATTACAATCCAGAAAAAGAAACGTGGACACAATCTCTCATCCAGCCCCCCTCTCACGAATAGCGTCCAAGAGAACTTTCGCGGTTTCACATATTCTGGAGAGGCCGAGAGTCTCATTGCGCGTGCGGTGACCCGACTCACTGTAAAACAACCGTGAAGACGCCGTAGCCGACGATGACACAACCTACCCGACGACTGACGACGAGGCACTAGACTCGAGCACACACGCCGGCCGCTATTCGAAGCGGAACGGACACCTCAGCGATTTTGACGACGATATGAATTTCTGACCACTCATGCTCTCGTTATCATTTCACTCCTATTTGTTTTTTTGTCTTACCAGTGATCCACTTGTCTTGCCCAATCACTTTATATTCCACGCATCACTTCATCCGCAATTCCATAATCTAGCCCCATTGCCTCGGTATAGCATACACTGTACAACACCGGACA
>JAKELH010000991.1:0-17928 GCA_021525015.1 Lactarius pseudohatsudake
CTATGACTCACTCCTAGTAGTTGTCGTAGTAGGGTTCGAGCTACTTACGCTACTAGATGTTCGGATTCGGGAGGAGCTTTAAAGCTGCCTCAAATATGTATAAATAATACGACGCAAAGACCAGAAGTCCTCATTCTGGTCTTCTTCAATAGCCATCATTCATCCCGTCCTCGTTCCTCTATTAGGACTCTGCTACTTCATTCGCTTGTCTCTAGTTGAGCAAGCCGTCCTTCATACGGGCCTAGTGGAGATCGCCCTAGTGCCCTTAACGATCACATGCACCTCGAGGCCGTGTATTCGTGTCACGTGACTACAAGAAGTCACAGTAAATCGCTAAGTCATTGCAACACCCTTTTCACGGTCCAAGTCGGACTCACGCCAGTGGCGGCGTTACATTAAGACCAGAATCCCTTCACCGTGGCGTTCACGACTCGAGACCGTTGGACTAACTTCCGAACGTACTCCTCAGAACGAAGAGGAGATCGCAACGTACCCACATAATGGTGTGAAGTATGCACGATGTGTATGTAAAACCCCACTTGCAAATAGACCGAATATTACGGTAAAAACCACGTGGGCCCATGCAATAAAAGAGAACGTAAATCATGGATGGGCCCATTGGTTAGAACTGCCAAGTTGCTCGGGTGGGCCAATTAGCATACAGGAAAACATTGTAAATAGATTACCGTGGGCCCAGGGTTCAACTAGTGGTCAGGTGCCAATATCTTCAAATGGGCCCAATATCATGTCTGAGTGGTGCTACTGATGGACGTGAATGGGCCCAGCATTCACCTGGAAGATGCTGCTGAATGCTTCAAATGGGCCCAATGTCACTTTTTAGTGGTGCTACCGATTGACCTGAATGGGCCCAGCATTCACCTGGCAGATGCTGCCGATGGATTCAAATGGGCCCAATGTCACTTCTAAGTGGTGCTACCGATTGACCTGGATGGGCCCAGCATTCACCTGGCAGATGCTGCCGAATGCTTCAAATGGGCCCAGTGTCACTTCTGAGTGGTGCTACCGATTGACCTGAATGGGCCCAGCATTCACCTGGCAGATGCTGCCGAATGCTTCAAATGGGCCCAGTGTCACTTCTGAGTGGTGCTACCGATTGACCTGAATGGGCCCAGCATTCACCTGGCAGATGCTGCCGAATGCTTCAAATGGGCCCAGTGTCACTTCTGAGTGGTGCTACCAATTGACCTGAATGGGCCCAGCATTCACCTGGCAGATGCTGCTGAATGCCTCAAATGGGCCCAATGTCACCTCAGAGTGGTGCTACCGATTGACCTGAATGGGCCCAGCATTCACCTGGCAGATGCTGCCGAATGCTTCAAATGGGCCCAGTGTCACTTCAGAGTGGTGCTACCGATTGACCTGGATGGGCCCAGCATTCACCTGGCAGATGCTGCCGAATGCTTCAAATGGGCCCAATGTCACATCTGAGTGGTGCTACCGATTGACCTGAATGGGCCCAGCATTCACCTGGCAGATGCTGCCGAATGCTTCAAATGGGCCCAGTGTCATATCTGAGTGGTGCTACCGATTGACCTGAATGGGCCCAGCATTCACCTGGCAGATGCTGCCGAATGCCTCAAATGGGCCCAATGTCACTTCTGAGTGGTGCTACCGATTGACCTGAATGGGCCCAGCATTCACCTGGCAGATGCTGCCGAATGCTTCAAATGGGCCCAATGTCACATCTGAGTGGTGCTACCGATTGACCTGAATGGGCCCAGCATTCACCTGGCAGATGCTGCCGAATGCTTCAAATGGGCCCAATGTCACTTCAGAGTGGTGCTACCGATTGACCTGAATGGGCCCAGCATTCACCTGGCAGATGCTGCCGAATGCTTCAAATGGGCCCAATGTCACTTCTGAGTGGTGCTACCGATTGACCTGAATGGGCCCAGCATTCACCTGGCAGATGCTGCCGAATGCTTCAAATGGGCCCAATGTCACATCTGAGTGGTGCTACCGATTGACCTGAATGGGCCCAGCATTCACCTGGCAGATGCTGCCGATGGATTCAAATGGGCCCAATGTCACTTCAGAGTGGTGCTACCGATTGACCTGAATGGGCCCAGCATTCATCTGGCAGATGCCTGCCGAGGCGCGAGAAGAATACGAGGATGCAGATGAGTATCGCGACTATCCTGACGAGGCGGAAGAATACGCTGACGACCAAGACGAGGAGGGCTATTACAACGCCCAGATTGCCGTCTATGATGAGTATGACGCCGACAACGAGGAATACGACGCGCCTGACGAGGCGGCAGAAGAATACGACAACTATGGACCGCGGGCCGCCGCGAGAAAAGAACACGAGGACTACGCCGAAGAAGAGTACGAGGAGTACGAAGACCCGCGTGACGACGCGAGAGAAGAATACGACGAGGAGTTCCCAGCCGGAGACGTTCAGAACGATGGCTATGATGAAGACTGGATGGGCCCATGTTCCACGGCGCCTCCAGCAGAAAAGAGGGTCTACTATGACGCAGAGGACGAATACGACAATGGATATGATGAGGACTGGATGGGCCCGCGTGCCACCGCAGCTGAGTATCCTCCCTCGCGTCGTACGGGCAATTCCACTGAAGATTGGATCCCCCTCCCCTTAACGCCACTGCCTGCCGAGGCGAGAGAACAATACGCAGCGCCAGCGGACGCGATACCCTGGCAGCAGCAAGTAGTGCAGGCGCGCGGCGACCTCCTTGTCGCGCAGCAGCACGCCTGGTATCCGAGTGCCGCGCCGACGGTTCACTACGCCTCGGACGCGATGGACACATCGGCAGGAAGAGCGCGAGGACGCGCAGTACGAGCTAAGTTCCCTACCGCGACTCGCATTGGACGGATGACAACCCCGCCAAAGGACAGCGAGCAGGATGGTGGGCAGCGTGGGCGCTGCCCTAGAAAAGAGGGTAATGTTGCGTTTGAGCCCCTGGAGTACCCCCGTGAGGAAGACAGCCATGCGTACAGCGTCACAACCAAGGAAGAATTGTTGGACTGGGTGAAGAATGGCGACCAGACGTACCGCGATGTGAGTCCCTCGCCGGAGTAGAGGAGTGGAAGACGGCCGTCACATGACCCTGGCACGTGGCCTGCCTCGACTCGTCCAGAAGGGTCCGGATGAGCTTATGCCCGGACCGGCCGATAGCGTGTGATGCAGATCGTGACTCGTGACTGATGTGACTGCTGACCGATGATTGATCGAGAGCCTTATGCCATTGGACACTCGTATTAGGGTTCGTGGCTGTGTATTAGGGTTGCTGGGCTTCAAAGCTCCATCCCTTGTGTATAAGTAGAAGGACGTCTGCGTGTAGACTCCTTAGCTTTGATATCTTGAGGAATACCTTCCCTTTCCTGCGCCTTAGCTCCTAGTCCCTGTGTGTGTGCTTGCCTCTTCGCCGTCATCAGCTTTCCGCTATAAGTCGTACGCCGACTTCTTCCTTATCATTCTCGACTTCTGTAGCGCCGTTGCCTCTGTTTGGCCTCAACCCTCAGCAAACTGGTCCCTAATCCAAGTCGGATTGATACGTCCCGGAAGGAACGTAACACAAGGGCAATGTGGGTCAATACAGTATCATCGGTAGAATATGCGCATATGCACTGTAGGCCAATCTGAGCATTGTATTCTGCCGATGAGCTTGCACTGGCCCACAGTACCCATACATGTATTCTGCCGACAAGCTTGTACTATGCCGGTACGCTCGGATCTTCGGGATGCCGACCGAGGAGTCCCACGGTAGTGGACCCTACCGTGGGGAGCATATGAGTACGGAAATGCACAGTTTGACCCCGAAAGGGTATATACTGTCACTACGTCCTGTGGGAGCCATAGCTGGCCATTGCCGAGCGAGAAGCACCCCTCCCTCCCCACTCGTCGTTTCCCCTTCTTCGCAACCAGTCTATTAAGGGTCGCGCCTTGCCGGCCGACGGTGTTGCTGTCGCACGTGCCAACTTCCTTGATAGGTCATAAGACTGATAGTACTCTAAGAGCCCGTCTGGTGCAAAGTCGCCCCTCGGAAATAGCTGCTCGCGACCTCAGTCTGATGAGTCGGATAAATCAGTCTGCTCCAGCATTAAAAATATTTAGTCGGACCGCCGAACACACCTCTCGGCCGCAACAAGCAAATGTATTTTATTTTTGTAACACATGAGTAAATGTGACATTTGTGCTCATTGCGGACCAATCTTGATAATACTGTAGTTCCCTCGTGTTGTGCAGCACTCGCGCGCGGCCTTAGGGAATCGAACACGACACATTCCCAACCCCGGCGGCCACCTATGCAAAGTTTCGTGCCGCGCAGAAGCGTGCACGACTGTTTCCGACCACTCATGACCTCCCGACCCCGTTTCCCTTCCCGACCTCGCCGCACTCGCGCGCGGCTTTAACCCTTCAATTAAAAGGCGTCCACAATGGCCACGGACACATACACGACAGCTCGCGTCCCGCGGTGGCCTGCGCAACACCTTGCGACGCTTCACACACCCTAGACCTTCCGCAATCTTAGACTGTTTCCTAGAGGGTATCACCATCTCCCTGATATGGTTCTCACAATTTCCTAATTGTACTGTAGTATTGTGTAGTCAAAGCCTGGAAATTGATCTTCATTGATACACGGCCCTGCTTCAAGTGTTCGTCGACGTTCATCTCAGTCGGCAATGACACAGGTGTGATTTATCAGACATTATATAATGTGTGACCGCGACACAGTCACGTCCCGACCAAGCTTGTCGAGCCCGACAACGAATAAAAACGGGTCCATACCCGTTTTTATTTTTGGCAGGGCGGTTTTTGGCAGGGCGGTCGGGAGTGACCTTGCCGCGGTCAGGTGCGACCAACTGCACCGGACGGTCATATTGCGGGGACCAACAAATAAAAAACAAATCTTTTTTTTTGGCTGATGCCGGGCCCGACAAACCATGTGCCGGACGGGCTCTAAGTGTAATCAGATGGTGTAGCGGTCGGGTAGCGGTAGCCCCCTGACGAGAACGTTCGCAGGTTCGAAACCGGAACCTCCCGTTTTATCCTTACCGATGCAACCTAGAGTGAACGCACTAGCATCAGCATTGTCTGGGACACCATTGGCGACCTCGTTTCCGTGTGAGTTGCCGGTGGGGATAGTCGAAGCTTGGTTGCTTGAGCTCGCAGCTCAAGCAGCCAAGCTTCGACCCCAGGCTGCTCATTCCGGCATGGCCTCACCGCAGCGCCATCGTAGCCTTGTGGCACCATGTCTGTGTCGCTGCCGCACCGCAGTGCCGTGTTGATGTTGTAACCTGGCGGCGTCATGTCAGTGTCGTGGCCTTGTGGTGCCGTGTCTGTGTTGTAGCACTGCGGCAGTGTCGGTGACGTGATAATGTTGTGTCGGTGACGCCGGTGAGAACCTGCTTGAACCCTAGAAAGGAAAAGAAAATTACAGGTTAGTTA
This sequence comes from Lactarius pseudohatsudake, assembly GCA_021525015.1. Lineage (NCBI taxonomy): Eukaryota > Fungi > Basidiomycota > Agaricomycetes > Russulales > Russulaceae > Lactarius > Lactarius pseudohatsudake. The sequence continues at coordinate 5,435 of JAKELH010000991.1, forward strand.
GTTAACAGCGGAATGGACCATGCTTAGAGGGTTCCCTGGGCCAAAGCCATGCGCTTGATGAGCCCTATCGTTGGATTGTCGATGAGATGATGGTTGGTGTTGACACGTTGACACCTTCATGCCCACAAATACTGGCAAACCCATGAAAGGGTACTGGTTTTGTGAGTGTCACAAATTTCGTACTGATGCCGATACCGGCTCAAACCCTTGCCATACACAGACCATGCAGCACACTTGATTAACTGTCCCTACTGGTATTTGTCCAATTCAAGTTCTACCACCATCTCTTCTACCGTATCAGTTAATTCTGACTCCCCACCATATACCCGCCGAAGCTCTGAATAGAGCTGCCGAATCCTGTTGGCCTCGGCACGTAGGGATGCCGCTTGAGCTCGGTACTCGTGGTCTCTTTCGCGGTCTTGTTGCTAGTTTCAGTCGATTGTCAATATGTAATATGTCAGCTGACTGATGCTGCGACTCACCAGTTCAGGAGTATCCGGCAACTGTAAACTCGGCCCAGTATCTCTTGGCGGTGGGGCACGATTGCCCCAACTCCAAACTGCATGCATAGAATCAGATTTGTATTACTACCAGTGAATGTGAGACGTACCACGACCTTGAGGATCAGATGGAAGAGGGATGTTCATTCTAAACTCCTCATCCTTCCTAGCGGCATCAGGTGGCATGGGGTCATCCATTCCAAAATCGTCATCTCCTCCAGTGCCATGCAGTGGTGCCGGACTAATCCTGGTAGAATGAAGTGTGGGGGGCTGAAGCGGGTCATCCATTCCGAAGTCGTGGTTCTCACTAGATGGTGCAGCATCCATCCCAGATTCCTGGGATTGGAGAGGCAGATAGTCATCAAATCCAAAATCCTCACCTCCGGGAAGTGCAGCATCAGTTCTGACATCAGAAGGAATGGATGGCAGCAGCTCCGGTGGAGGGGTGTCAAATCCAAAGTCCTCTACTCCTGGCTGATCGGTTCCCTGTTTATGCCAGAAATCAGTCTCATGAGGGAGTGAAGAGTAAGACTGAGCCATAAGGTGAAGAAGGTGTGTCTAGGAGTGGGAAGAGTGGGATAATATCTTTTAAAAGTGGGCATGGGCAAAAGACGACTCGGGGTCAATTTCGTTTGCTTAGTCATATCTCAAATTCGGCAGCTTGGTTACGAAAACTTCAACTCCACATTCTCACCAACCAACTATCCTTTCCAATCAAACCATGTCCTCCCTCCTTGAGATTGCGTGCCATGTTGAAGCTGCCATGGATGCATATGGCTCCGTCAAAGAGCATACAGATAAAGAGCTGTGGAAGAAACAGTTGGAGCATGAGAAGGTACATGCAATATTTAGACGCTTTGTTGATCTCATCTCCATTTTTAATTAGGACAAATCAATACAGGCCTTTTTCCAGGCCAAGGAGCAGCACCCGATGAAGGAGGAACTGGCTTTGCACCCGATACTGGCAGCGCTCACCATTGTCCTTAAACGTGGCGAAGATCTTTCTCTCATTGCACCAAACCATCCAGACCTGTTGATGCACAAGTACTACAAAGCCTCTGCAGTTTTCCCGGATCTCCATTCTTTCCTCCCTTCAAGAGAGGACCGCTGGTGGGAGGACATTGGTGAGCCCATTTTCACAATCATTTATTTCACTTTTTACTTTCTATTCACAGTGGCGAAGTCTCTCCAAGCGCACATGCCTGAGATACCGGTATCGCCGGCAGGATCGGAGGAGGGGCTGGCAGCACCAGACGGGCCGGCAGTGTCAGGCGAGCTGCCGGTAGCGCCGGAGAAGTTTGCAGCATCAGATGAGCTGCCGGCAGCACCAGAGGAGCTTGCAGCGCCAGATGAGCTGCCAGCAGCATCAGTTGAACTGCCAGCGGCGTCAGCAGCGCTAGAAGAGCTGACGGCACCGGACACATCGGCAGCTCCTGAGGAACCGACAATGCCCCAGGCGTCACAGAAGATCAAGTTCCTTCCTCTAAAACAACAGCCCAGTCAACCTGCAGAGGACAACGATGTGGAGATGAAGGAAGTAGGTGAACCGGTCAAGGACAAGGTGAGTATATATTTTTCCTTTCATTTTCTCAGTGTTTATTAGATCACCCCCCAGCGCCGTCGGAAGCGAAAGGCTGCCGATGCGCCTGCCGCCGCCAAGTCATCAAAGTGTGTCGCTCGGGACTCGCCACCACAGGCCCAACCTGCTCTCCCTCAAATCAAGTTTGAGGTGCGTAGTATGATTTATTCTGTCAATGCACAGCTTAAATATTCGGATTCCAGTGTGATAGATGTGCTGAGAAGGGCCTCGTTTGCAAGACATCACCCACAAGACCCTGCGATCGATGCCAGGCCGACAAGGCCAAGTGCAGCTTGGTTCCCAATGACCCGATTACCGGCAAGCCCATATGGGGCAAACTCTCGGAATCGTTCGTATTACTTTTTCGGCTAGAGCAGCTCAAAAAGAAGGTGGAGAAAGCTGGTGGGGCCGAGGAACCTGCGGTGTCGGGGTCCAGGCTATCACCCTCAAGCGTGCTTGAACAGCCTCTGCATGGAATGACCCTGGAAAGCGGTGGGTCATCGCATGCTGATTCCCCTACGACCGAGCCCCCCTCCGTCCCCTCCCCTTTAGCCAACACCTTCTCCGTCGAGGTCCCCGGACCAAAGTTTCGGCAGGGTCGGCATCTCTCCCCTGCAGCTGTATCGCAATCAAGTGATGACGGGCGAAACCACGAAGCCAGGCTTGCGGTGCTGGAGGCCAAAATGAACGCATTGGAGGAATGGAGGAAGGAGGTCGATCGTCGGCTCGAGGAGGGTGGTCTGTAGCCACAGACATTACTTGGAATTTTACTTACAATAGGTGTTCTTTTCTTTTTCTTGTTTTCTTGTTTTTCCCTTTTCTTACCGAGTTTGAATCGCACGTGCAGTCCCTAATCCGTGTCGAAAGAACAAATGAGACGTGATTACATTGGTTGCCGAGTCCGAGTCTGCTGAGAGAGGTACAACTAGTAAGTAATGGGGTAGCTACTTTGGCTACTGATTAGCCCCCTTTTTTCCACTATCCTTCCTGGCTGACGCATCACCACTCTCCCTGTAAGTATTTAGCACCCTAAAAATATATATTGAGAAAGCCATGACTTACTGTGTCACCTTGGCCCGTTCTGTGGGCCGCTTTACTCGTCCTGAGCGCCGAGCCTGGGCCCCAATCTTCGGGTCTACTTTCTGACGGTTGCGGATCTGGGAATCGGCATCTGAGTCATCTGTACCTTTGACATTTCGATGTCGTTTGCCTTCCCGTTCTGCCGAGGCACTTGGTGGAGCTACCGGTGTCAGCAGCTCTTGACTGTCATCGGTAGCAATCTAGACGAGAAGCGCTGAGTTTCAGGGTGCTGAAAACAGTTCTTTATCACTTACGAAGTTGTTATGGTCCTTTATGATCTCCAAGAAGTTGTCAAGTGCTGGATAAATGATTGACCCAACAACGCCGAAGCTGACTTTGCTGTGAGCGACATGCTCAGGCGGGTGAATTTCGTCAGAGAACTGCATCGCTTCCAGGTCATGAAGGAGGGATCCGATGCCGAGAGCGATACCATCGACTGAGAAGTTACGCCGGACCCCCTCCAATGATAGGTCAGGCACATAAGGGCGACTCTGTAACCACTGCCAAACCGGCTTGTCACCGCCAGAGTGGAACGCCTCTGGAAGCCACATTTGGGTCCATGTCCAGCTAGCCCAAGTGGGATGTTGGGTGCTTGGCTCAATACTAATAACTCGCTGCCGAAATAAAGGCTCAACAATATACCTGGGGGATGATAAAAAGAAACATACATCGGACAAGAACATTTTATTAATCTCCAGAAGCAAGTCTTGATACTTGCCGTCCTTTGAGAGTGATTCCAGGAAACTGAACTTGTCGGCCCAAGGCTTTCTCATGACAGTTTGCGGAGAACGCCCCTGCAGAGGGGACTGAGACTGAGAGTCTGGTGGAGGAGCAACAGGACCTTAGCAGCAGGGCTGAGCTGTGGGTGGTTGGGGAGAGAGAGAGGTTGTTGTTGCGGGGGGGGATCGACGAAATCTCCCTCCATCGGCAGCTCTGCTGTGGGTTCCTCATGAACTTTATTGGGCCCAGCGCTACCAGGAAGACAGCGACGGCGAGGCTGTGGGCGCTGGAATTGACAAGGGGTAAGTGTCATATGTCGCCCTATATCAAGAACCCACTCACTCTGCTGGGACCTGGATCTTCGGCAGCGCCATCCTCGGCGGCTGAGTCCTTACCACCCCCCTGGGATTCACCGTTATCCTCCTCTGGCTGTACAATTTTGATGCCATCGAGATCTGCTTCATCTCCGTTGCCAGTCCCTATGTTGGCTGTCTTGGACCGCCGAGAATTTTTGTCCCCTTGCTTGAAGCGGAATGGGGTCTGTCCGGCAGCTTGCCTGGTGGTCCAGTTGTTGCGATCGGACTCATCGGTACAGACTGCAGACTCGTGGGGTTCTGACTACCCTAGTATTAGTCAGGGACAGTCGTCTCAGTCAGCCTTAGGGCTGTTATCACATGTGTATCTTATCGGACTTGTGACTCGTTTCCTAGGATAGTTGTAGTAGGGTTCGAGCTACTATCGCTACTGGGTACCCTACGTTCAGGAGGAGCTTCAAAGCTCCTCGTCAACTGTATAAAGGACTAGTAGTACGAAGACCGAGCTCTCTAGCTTGGTCTTCTTGAATCATCAGTCCAATACTCGCCCTTTCCCTTCTTGTCTGCCTTCTCCTATCTCTCTGCTTGTTAGTGCGTCTGGCTCTTGTAGAGCAGATTGCCCGACGACGTATACGCCTGGTGGACTTTGCCCCAGTGCTCACACCGATCACGTTCCTATTTAGGACGTGTATCCGTATTCGCTAAGTCGTCTCCCGCGTATCGAGCCACTCTGTCACTGCTCAAGTCGAGCACCGTTAGGACGGGCCTAACGCAACATTAAGACCAAGCTACACCCTACAAGAACGACACAGTGGCGCCTACAACCGGCGATCGGTGGGGCTGGAACCAAGTCCAATCATACATCATTCCCAGGAGAGGAGAACGAAACGTCCCCACGCGCTATCTAAAAGCTGCCAGGTGGAGGACGCACAGAGGAGAGACCGGTTATTTCGTCGACTTCCCCAACCGGCCAAGTCGCTACTACCCAGTTGAGTTCAGCTTCGAGCACACCTGCTGGTGCATACTTGCCACAAACGACGCAGGAGTACGAACAGTAGTCCGGCCAACAACGCACGAGTATCGGTGCGACATCCTAGAAAGCGAAGTAGTCCCCCTAGAGAGGGTAGGACCCATCGACGGCGCGATCGTCACAAGCACCACAGAAGAAGGAGACTCCGAGTCAGACCAAAACAGTGAAGAGTCTGAGGAAGACCACCTCTCACAGGTAAACGCAGAGGAACAGGAGGAGCTCACCAACCTAGCAAACCGAGCTGCAGGGATTACGCTCGACGAGGCACCACAAGCTGAGCATATAGTGGTTCACCCACCAGACGAGATGACAACCACACAATTAGAACCGACGTACGCGCTTCAGACAGACCCCATACAACAACCACACGACGGAGTCCCCGAAGACCTACTCCCTATCCATCCAGATACAGGGCATCGGATGACTGCAGATGACGCAGCTCTGATGAGAGCCATCGGACCCGATGAACCGGACCCTCCCGAGGGAGGAGGGCCGCCCGGAAGAGGCCCAGGAAGAGGCTATCCACAAGGAGGAGGAGGTGGGGGTCACGGAAGCGGAGGAGGACCGCCTGGAGGAGGCGGATTCCCGGGGGTAGGTCCCATCGGCAACCAACCTCGATCTTCAGACAGGCTCCAAGGGAACACACCCATGGTCTTCAACGGCGACCGCACCAAAGCCCTGCAGTTCAGGGCGCAGTGGAACCTCTACCAAGGGGTCAACAGCACAAGCGACATTATGCGTAACTACTACCGCCGATCACTCCTCTTCCTCGGCTACATCCAGGGAGACCTAGTCAACGAGTGGGTGATGTACATGACTGACTGGCTAATGCGCCAGACAGAAGCCGGGTTTCCCGAGCACACTCGACGCCTCTGGGAAGAAACCCTTCGCGCCTTTACCAGGAGGTTCTCGAACACCATGGAGAAGGAGCAAGCACAGGCAGAACTACGCAAAGGAGTCCACATGAAGGACGGAGATATTGACAGCTATGTAGCCACCTTTGAACGCCTCGCTCGACAAGCTGACTACAACCTCGATGCCCCTCAAACGATAGATCTATTCACGGCAGGACTGCCAAAGGGGCTGTTCACCAAAGTCTACGAACAGTATGAACCAACTACGTTCGAGGCATGGAAACAAGCGGCGATGAAGAAACAGCAGCAGTATCTGCACTTACAGGCACGTCTCAACTCGATAAAACCGTCCGTCCCAAAAACTACTTCGCGTCCCAGTACCTGGGGACCCCCACAAAGCGGGTGGGCACCAAGGAACCTGCCCCATCAGCAAAATCCCAACGCCATGGACACCTCGGCAGACCGGACAAGGGCACGAGGAGTAGAAACCGAAGGCACGCAAGGAAGACTCGCCGGAGCCGAATTCATACTCGGCAACCAACAGCGACCACCCTATCCGCCAAGAGGAGGACCTAGGACGCGAGGCAGAGGAAGGGGGCTACCCCGAGACGCAAGGGAAGTCATCTGTTATACCTGCAACCAGAAAGGACATTTCAGTCGCTACTGCCCGCAGAATCGAGACACCGTATCAGGCAGCAGCAATCGGAGGTCGGAGACAGACTACTATGCACAAGAACCAAGGGTCGAAGCACGCGCGGCAATGACCCCGGAACAGCAGGCGCAGGAATGGCTTCAGGGAGTGGCTGGAGCCTCGGATGAAGTAAAAGACCTGGTCCTTCAAGATCTGTGGGGGAAGGAGGGTTTTCAAAACGCCTGAACCCATCGGCCTGGGTGAGGGCGCTTCGTTGTAATTCTGTAATCATCACACGCTTTCGATCGTTAAGAATTCCAGTTTCCGTTCGAACGAGTTACAACATGGCCGAAGTAAAAGCACTAGTGGACTCCGGAGCCACAGACAGCTTCATCAAACCCGCGTTTGCTAAGCGGATGGGGATCGGTCTCCAGGAACTGGAGACCCCCAAAAAGATATGGAACATCGATAACTCAGAAAATAAAGCAGGGCTAATCACACACTGCGTAGACCTCGACGTCCAGACCAAAGGAACCCACAAGACAATGAGATTTCTGCTCACCGACACAGGAAACGAGGACATCGTCCTTGGCTACCCCTGGCTAGCCGCCTATGAACCGCAGATTAGCTGGCAACACGCAGTCATCAAAGAGGACGCATATCCTGTGGTCCTTCGCACCACACACCCCACAAACAGAGGAGTAACCATCGCGTTCGCCCCCACTGAAGAGTTCAGCAAAGAAGAAAAACACCACGCGATACAGGAACTCTACAACGAATGGGAAACAGTCAAGGCGCGTTCCATCGCCACGGATCTGGCTATCGAGGCACAGCAGTTCACCAGCACCACCGAAATACCAAAAGAATACGAAGACTTCGCAGAAGTGTTCAGCGAAAAGGAATCCCACCGATTCCCACCCTCGCGACCCTGGGACCACGCCATCGAATTCAAGAAAGACGCACCAGACGCCATCGACTGCAAAATCTACCCCATGTCGCGCGACGAAGACGCAGCCCTCCAGGTATTCCTGGACGAGCAACTGGCAAAGGGGTACATCCGACCATCAAAGTCCCCCTACGCCTCGCCCTTCTTCTTTGTCAAAAAGAAGGATGGGAAGCTCCGCCCCGTCCAGGACTACCGGAAGATTAACTCGTTCACCGTGCGTAACCAATACCCTCTCCCGCTCATCCAAGAACTCATCACGGACCTGGGGAACGCGGACATCTACACCAAACTCGACGTCCGCGCGGGGTATAACAACGTCCGCATCAAACCTGGCGATGAGGGGAAGGCTGCGTTCAAAACCCGCCGCGGGTTCTTTGAACCGCGGGTTATGTACTTTGGTCTCACTAACTCGCCGGCCACCTTCCAAGAAATGATGGACTACCTCTGCGCCCCAGCCATTCTGAAGCATGAGCCACTGGGTACCACCATCCGAGTATACATGGACGATATTGGCATCGCCTCACGCAGTGGCATGGCGGGCCACATCGCAGCGGTACGTGACATACTCCAGATCGCAAGGACCAACCATCTGTTCTTCAAACCAGAGAAATGCGTCTTTGGCGCCCCGTCCATCGATTACCTGGGGGTAATCCTTGAGAAGGGGGTGACTCGCATGGACCCGGTCAAAGTCGCAGGCATCCGCAACTGGCCGACGCCTACCACGGTCAAACAGGTCCGATCTTTTCTCGGCTTCTGCAACTTCTACCGCCTCTTCATCAAAGGGTTTGCCACACATGCACGCCCACTAAACAGATTAACGAGGAAAGACGTAGAGTGGCAGTGGGGACAAGCAGAAGCGGACGCCTTCGAGAAGCTTAAGACACTGGTCACGAGTGAACCAGTCCTGGCACACCCGGATCAAGACGAACCATTCGAGCTAGAGGTCGACGCATCAGGCTTCGCAGTAGGCGCCGTACTCCTGCAACGCAAAGAAGACGGCAAGCGACATCCTATAGGATACTACTCGGCGACATTGAATGAAGCAGAGCGCAACTACGACATCTACGACCTAGAGTTACTGGCCATCGTCAAAGCCTTCCGCCACTGGAGACCCCTACTCGCAGGCTCGCCACACAAGACCAAAGTATTCTCCGACCACCTCAATCTGCAATACTGGAGATCACCACAGAGGATAAGCAGACGCATCGCAAGGGAAGTACTAGAACTATCCGAATACAACTTTGAGATTCACCACATCAAAGGCACGGCCAATGGAAGAGCAGATGCGCTTTCCCGACGACCAGACTACGACCAAGGAGACGACGATAACAAGGACGTAACAGTCCTCCCCGATGCACTCTTTGTGCGGGCCACACAAGTCGAGACGATCATGCCAAACACTCTGACAATCGAACCTGGAGAGATGGAACGGCCAGACGCAACGTACCACCAGGACGAAAACTATCTTCGCCCATGGGTAAACGCACATCGGCTGAAGAAGATCGAGGGCACTTGGTACAAAGAAGGGAGACGGGTGGTGACAGGCGGACTGTATGACAAGAGAAGTATCATTTCCGCTCACCATACACCACCAGTCTATGGACACCCGGGTATTAACAAAACCGCGCAGTTAGTCGGACGATCCTACTGGTGGCCGAACCTCATCCAAGACGTACTGGACTATGTCAAAGGATGCGCCGACTGTCAAAGGCACAAGGCAAACAACCGACCAACCCGTGCACCACTGTCCCCAATCTATCCAAACCCTGAAGCACTCCCCTTTGAAACCATCGCACTAGACTTCATCACCAAACTCCCCCAGTCTCAAGGATTCGATTCGATCCTCACCATCACAGACCACGACTGTACCAAAGCGGCCGTCTTCATCCCTTGTCGGGAGGAGATCACAGCGGAGGGAACTGCTGCCTTATACGCTAAGCATGTCTTCCTGCGATTCGGACTCCCCTCCAAGGTAATCAGCGACAGGGACCCACGCTTCGCATCCCGGTTCACAAGGGAACTGTGCAAGATCCTGGGAATTTCACAAAACGTCTCTACCGCCTACCACCCTCGGACGGACGGACAGTCCGAACGAACTAACCAGTGGCTCGAACAATATCTCCGCTTCTGGGCTAATGAGCGGCAAGATAACTGGGCGGCATACCTCCCTATAGCGGAATTCACGCACAACAACTGGCCCCACGAGACCACAAGGAAGTCCCCCTTTTACCTCCTGATGGGGTACAACCCGCGCGCCGATTGGATCGATAGACCATCGCCCATACCCCAGGTGGCGCTGAGAATAGACCAGTTCCAGGAGGCTAGAGCACAGGCCAAAGCGCTCCTCATCAAGGCACAAAAGTCATGGGTTAAACACAAAGATACGCCCAAATACAAGGAAGGTGACCTCGTGTGGCTAGAAGGACGCCACCTACGGACCAATCAGCCAACCGCAAAGCTTGCGCCCAAGAGACACGGCCCCTTTAAGGTCGCACAGGTGATGTCCCCAGTCAATTATCGCCTAGAACTTCCCACGCAGTGGAGCATCCACCCGGTGTTCCACACCGATCTTCTCACCAGATATCACGAGACGGCGACACATGGGCCAAACTACCAGCGCCCACCACCAGATTTGGTAGACGGAGAAGAGGAATACGAGGTCGAGAAGATTCTAGACTCGCGAAGGTTCGGAAGAACACGGAAACTCCAGTATCTCGTGAAATGGAAGGGATACCCCGACTCGGAGAATCAGTGGGTCGACCGGAGCGAAGTATTCGCCGACCAGGCCATCAAGGACTTCAAAGCGCTGAACCCCACACAGGAGACGCATATAAGGAGACTTCACTACGAGCTAAGTCCCTCAGCAACCACTGCTACATCCTCTCAACCTGTCTACCTCCGCGCAATGTCTTCTTGTTCACTCCCGTCGCAGTCCACCATCGACACCGTCGTCGAGGGCCTCGTCACCTCCCATGGGCCTGCGACCCGCGAGGACGCCATCGCCGTCCTCAGAACCTTCCCCGACCCAACCATCGGAGGCGTCGCCGACTCCCCCGGTGCGCAACCTCTCACCGCCGACTACGACGTCTCGGCAGAGGAGGAGCGCGCCATACTCGGCATCGAGGCGCCAGATAGCCTCGTTCAACACCCTGACGGACACGGTGACGCTGAACCTGTCGAGGTACCACGTGGAGTTCGGGCCCGTGCGGCCATGGAAGGAGATTGTGAAGGAGTGGAGGGACGAGCAGCTGCGGAGGGCGCAACGACGGCAGCAGGAGCTGAGGCATCGGCGCCTCTTGATGCGGACTGGGGTCTGGCCGAGGATGCTGCCAGCGACTACCCAGCTACGCATCCCCTCATTCGCTCCACCACAGACACTGACGACCCACGCGAGACTCCCTACTCCCTTAACACCGACGGCTCCCCCATGTACAAGCGGGACCTCGGAGTCATGGGCCCTGCCGTCCACCAACCCCTCGTCACCCTCAACACACGCGTCCCCACTGGTTTCAAGGCCAACCAGGGGACTGATTACATACCGTTCCGCATCGTCTCCCCCGACGGGGTTGAGCGCGAGGCCCGCTACGTCCAGGTGATCATGGGGCCAGACCCCCTGGTCGTGGGCATCATCGACGAGTCCGACAAAGTCTACGCGCGCCCCCTTTACGCCGCTCCCCGCTTCACCTATGGCGGGAAGCCCATCTACCCGAACAACGACATGGTCCTCTTCACCGAGGCCTTCGAAGACCGGGCGCGCGTCGACCGCTGCCTCGACGCCATCCACGACCCCTCCCTCACAGCGGAGGTCCACCGCTACCGCGCCGCAGCGCGCGAAGAGGAACGCCTCAACCAGCGGGTCGACGACCTCATCGCCGCCTTAGGGGAGATCGCTGGGAAGACGACGGCCAGCCGCCGCCGCCTGGAGATGGCTAATGCGATGGAGCGCATCGAGGATGAGGCGGGCACCATGGTGGACCAGGAGTTGACGAAGAAGAAGACGCGCAGGGGTAGGAGGACCGCCCAGCAGCCGCAGCGCACCAGAATCAGGTACGAGGAGGAAGGCTTCGGAGCGTCGGGACGTCGCACCTAAGGAGGGGGTGATGTTGCGATCGGACTCATCGGTACGGACTGCAGACTCGTGGGGTTCTGACTACCCTAGTATTAGTCAGGGACAGTCGTCTCAGTCAGCCTTAGGGCTGTTATCACATGTGTATCTTATCGGACTTGTGACTCGTTCCTAGGATAGTTGTAGTAGGGTTCGAGCTACTATCGCTACTGGGTACCCTACGTTCAGGAGGAGCTTCAAAGCTCCTCGTCAACTGTATAAAGGACTAGTAGTACGAAGACCGAGCTCTCTAGCTTGGTCTTCTTGAATCATCAGTCCAATACTCGCCCTTTCCCTTCTTGTCTGCCTTCTCCTATCTCTCTGCTTGCTAGTGCGTCTGGCTCTTGTAGAGCAGATCGCCCGACGACGTATACGCCTGGTGGACTTTGCCCCAGTGCTCACACCGATCACGTTCCTATTTAGGACGTGTATCCGTATTCGCTAAGTCGTCTCCCGCATATCGAGCCACTCTGTCACTGCTCAAGTCGAGCACCGTTAGGACGGGCCTAACGCAACACCAGTGTTGGAGCAATGCATTAGCGTCCCCAAGGCGAATGTGGTGGTACTGCGTCAGAGTAACACCGGCGGGCAGATACTTATCGAGAATGTAGTCTTGTTGAGCCTCCCGAACCCTTGTCCACGGGATTCTCCCCTTGCGCCCCTCTGAGGCCATCTCTGGAAACAGATGAGTGGTTCAATTGAGAAGAAATGACTGCCATGTACGCACGTACATCT